>JAJEKB010018892.1:0-79523 GCA_022393335.1 Macrotrachela quadricornifera
GTTTTACAATATAAATTGTATTTTTAACTACTGATTGCATATAATAATCTGATCATTTTATTATTATTTACTGATCATTTAAGTATCGATCATTGAATCTATTTTACTGATTGCTTAAAATCATGACTTAATTGATTATGATTAATGATATAATTTAGATTATTGTTACCTATTAGTTGAATTTGAAACAAAAAGCTTTTGAGAATTCGAAACAAAAGGCGTTTGAGAATTTGAAACGAAAGGCGTTTGAGAATTTGTTTCAGGTGACCATGCTTGATATTTTGATTGTCGATATGGTTGAATGTTTTGTTCATCTATAATACTATATTGTGGACGATTTTGAGAATTGTATGATGATGTTGGAACAATCTCGGTTAGTGTTGCCATTTTAAATGATAATATAACAATCTATTTAAATATTATCAAAGTTTATTGAGTTTTTCAAGACATGCATTATTTAACTTACAGAAAGATCACCAATGATTTAAACAAATGAATACGTTACTTTTAATATTGATTTTTTCAAAATATGTATTGGAAAAATAATATTTGTTTTATGTCTATTTTAGTTATTCAATTTCATACGCTAGGTTCTTTTCTTACTTTTGTCTTTGGACATTATAGATCTTCTTGTTTGTAAGATGAAAAAGAACAAGAATATATTTGATTTTCTTTTGTTTATTTTTTCACTTTTTGCATTAGGAATATTTTTAAGGACAAAAAAAGAAACTTAATTATACTTTTTGTATTGATATGATTGTTTGGATATTCTTTTGTAAAAGACATTGTCTGTTGTTTTTTAATTTTAATTTTATTTAACTTGAAAGTACAAAAATGAATAGAGAAAAGAAAATTGATTTTATGAGATATTTACATTTGGATAGATTTATGTAAAGAAAACAAGTTGTAATAATGTTGATGTATTGAACTTGACGTACTTGTGATATTTTCTTATGAAACAAAGTCATAATTAAGAATTAGCTGTGAATATGTTTTCGAATTCATTATTTATATATTATAGTTGTTTATTGGTATGAAATAACTAAATTTGAAATTATGATTCAATTTGAGAAAAATATTAGTGAATACGTTTTGATTTTGTCGGATAGGTCTCTTCCAAAGATGAAATGATTAATATATGTATCTAATAATCCATTGCTATGAAAAAGGAAGTAGAAAGATCTAAATATGATATAAATATCATCGGAGTTATGATATTTATAGATTAAGATGTTATAAAGAACGAATGTAAACTAGAATTATACGATATAAATAATTTATTCTAGATGTTTAGGAGAAAGAATTTTAATAGTTCATATAAAGATTTTCATAGTAACAAATTTTCCGATCAGTTAGATTCTGCACGCTTTTATGTACGAGTAGTATTCTTGTTAAGTTTGATTATGTCCTCTTCTTGTAGTCGTAGAAGTGGTGATGAAGCTAATCTTTAGCTTTTAGGATCATCATCGAATTGAGATAACATGTTTAAGATTTTCAATAAAAGCGATACTATTCACAGTCAATGAATCCATTATCACGTATTTTTCTGTAGCGTTTAGTTTTATAGAAGGTGCTATTATATAATGGTGTTTTTCATAATGATATAATGAAGCGAATATTAATGAGATTATTTTCTTCAATATGATATATAAAAACTAGGCAACATCTTCATATAACCTTTATAACTGTTTGAAACTCTTTATTCCCAAACCGAAGACTTTTGTGAAATATATATATATATATATCATAAAATTTAGAAAATTGTGCTCTTTAGTTTACGATCAAAAAGTTATTTGATATATAAATCTCTATTTTTTCAGATATGTGGACACTCTAGTCAATCATTCTTTTTGACATAGAAAAGACGATATATTTTATACAGAACGATTTTTGTTTATTTATTGATTAAAAAAGTCGTAATTCCGACATCATTTTACTTTATATTATGATTGATAGTACGTTATCTAACATATATAGTACATTCCGATAGTGATTTTTGTTAATATGAAATGTGTTGTTATACTTTTCAAAATGGTATTATTACATAAAGATCATAAATCTTCACATTGCGTACGAACATATTTGAAAACTTCTTTATTATGCATTTCATTATTCGTCTAAAAACATTAGCTAATTTAAATAGCGTTATATACATCGTTGTCTTTTGTATAACATGTCTCATCAGTACAAATTTAGATTCACTTATAGATAATTTCAAATCAATTTCGTTTTTTTTTCTACGTACGACACTTGGAAATCATAGATTCATTAACAATATTTCGTTCTACTGATTGATGACTGGTAATAATGAAATACATGTCATCAATTATTTACAATGTTAACTTTTTTGAGATCTTCAGATTTTACGCTTGAATTAGGCTCTAAAATAAGTTACGAAACTGCGATTTTGATAGTTTAGCTTGCATCTCTCTTTTATGTGTCACGCCATAATGAATCCGATTCTGATACTTTATGAATTCTTTTAAATTTTGCAGAACTAACAACTAGAACACCAACAACATGTCAATGAATATATAATTTCCATATCTTTTATTTTATATCATTAGATAAATCTTCGATAGTTTACAATTGTTGTTATTTATATTTTAAACTATAAAAATATAAATTCTAAGTAAAGAATATTTATATTTTAAAATTTAAAGTTAGTAATAGTAAAAAAAAATGAAACGTTGCAAATGCAAAATAGTTAGTCAAAGAGAATATAATGATAAATGTCTGAGTCTGTGTGTATGTAATATGCATCTTACATAGTACAATATCGAACGGAACATATTGAAAAAGGTACTAAATAGAACACATAAAATCCGTTGCAATTAGTAACAGAAACTGTCGTTGAATATGATGTAGGACATATTGTACCACCTACGTTAGCACATACTATACCAGTTATAGTTACACCAGCAGTTGATGGATAACTCCCATTGAACCAAGCTGGATAACTAGCACCACAGTATCCAGTGCTTATAGGAGTTGTTAGCAATTGAGTTCCGGACACTCCTGTGATTCGATACCATGCTGCTGTTAAACTACAATCTGCAGTATAGCAACAACTTGTAGAAGTATATAAACGATATACATCTGAAAGTGATGTGTAGGATGAACACTGACTAGGCAGACTAGTTGAACTCGTGTTACTTGCTAAATACAAAAAAATAACGTTTTTCAAATGATTAAGAAAAATGAATGAGACTGACTTCCACTTGATCCTGAACTGGAAGTTGAGTTAGTTGATGATGATTCTAAATGTATAAAATAAAAAAAAATTAAGAAGCATGGTTTTTCATTGTTCTCACTTGCTTGCACATACAAGCTTGTCATGACAGCCATAGGAATACCACAAATAACAACTCCAATTAAAATACCCACCACAAGTTTTGATGATATAAAATTTTTAAATGATTGCCATTTACTTTCATATCAAATAGATAGATCACATTATGTATATATGTTAGATACTCAAGTAATGCTTACCTGGTTTCTTTACCAGAGTTTGTATTCATCTGAGGCTTTTGTGGTGTCCATGACTGCTGCCTTGGTTGTTGGTATACTTGCATCTGTCTTTCATTAATACCATACTGTGGATGAATTTGAGAACTAAATCTTGATAATGATGCAGTATTTGTTGATGGCATATACTGTGAAGGTCGTGCTAAGTCATTCATTGTTGGATTTTGTTGAATTTCCCATGAATTTCTCAGTTCACTCATAGTTCTGTTATATGATATTTGACGAATAGAAGTTGTTTGTTAACTAAGACTCTTCTTCGTTTATTTGAATACAATTCTTGAAATGAATGCTTGTTTTATATTGCTTGATGTTTATAGAAGTGTTAATCAATAATTCTATATGTTTCGTTTGTTTTTCTTTGCAATCATTGTAGATCTTCACATTGTTTTGAGATACCAAATGAAAAATATGACGCAGAACGAACATTCAAAAATACAAAGAATATTTTGTTTTAATATATATTTTGTGTATATTTGTCCATGTTTATACATCAAGAGAAGTATTTACATATTCTTCTCTACTAGCTAATCTAATTGAAAATTTATCAGGATTTCTTGCTTATTAAGTCACAAGAACTTTTTTTCATTATTTTTCTATTTTCAGGAACTTATACTTGAAATTATGGTAAACGTTATGAAAGTAGCAGTCGATAGTACAAAAGCATTTTCTATTCTGAATTAAACCTAGCAGTACCAAGAGGCGTAATTCTTGATCTCAATCAGATTTCAGCCATCACAAAGACTGGAGTACTAGAAACTTGTGCACACACTCCGCTAGGTACATAGATTAACAGCATGAATCACACGTTTATTACATGAGACATGGAAATTTTTACTTCACTTCAAACACAATAGGAAAATTAACGTTTGCTAATTTTCCATTGTGACAAGGCTAATCCCTGATGTTTTAGTCATAAAAATCAAGTTCGGCTTATGCCTTTTATTCAGCCAAAAGATGAGCTCACTAGCTCTAATATTGAGGGCCTAAGATCCGTGCGCAATGACATGATCATTAGTATCCGACTTCCCTCTTCCATGAGATCTGTTCGTGAAGCTTGCAGAAAACAATGTCCATCTATAGAGGGAGCTTCTCCAAAAGTTCTATGTTGATTCATTCAACAAATACTGAGTTATATGTCTCTAAAAGGAAGTACATGCATTTCCTGCACGCTGATAGTTGCAATTCGATGGTCTTAGCTCTTGAGCGTTTCATGAACTTCAACTAAGTTTGTATGCAGATAGATGGAACATAGTGCTATATAATGATGAGACGGTCGACTCAAATGCTTCTTTCTTTCCAAAGTAATGAATATCAAAGCAAAAATGGATATCGTTCATCATAGCCCCAGAAGACTCCGAAATAGGCTGTTTCATAAAATGTAAATTTTTTTATCAAAAATTTAAAATATTTAGAAACGTTTTACGTATTTATAAATCTGGCCTATTTACAAACCCATTCTCGATTTATAAATGCTAGAACAGTTTATAAACTCCTGAAAAAATTTATAAATCTACTCTATTTATAAATTGATTCACAGTTTATAAACGTTCAAGCGATTTATAAATGTTGACCAAATCAGTCAAAGCTCTATATTTTCGTAATTTTTGATAAACGATAAAATCTTTGAAAACAAATGTCGTTTAGGATCATTTTCTGAATGAAGAACAGTGAGGGAAAATCATACAGAGAGAATAAGACAATAGTATTCGATATGAGTGGAATGTAAAACTCATCGAGTTCTGTTCTACATGACCAACGATGTATGTAAAACCGTTTAATTATATCAGCGATGGCGGTTTGCTTAAATTAAAATTTCCAATGTTTGCAATATAATCTCGATTTCACACACTGCTAGATCTAGTTGAATGCATACTCGGTTCATCTTACAAATCAGCGTTGGAATAAAATGCTCGAAAGTTATAAATAGGATCGACATTTATAAACAGTTGGAATTTATAAATGTCGACCCGGTTTATGACCGTCCTAAACTTTTGGGATTTTTGTAGATTTAAATTTTTGGAAATAGCATTTCGGATTCTACAAGGATCATAACTCTTTTCCTACTCAAGCAATCTGAGTACGGTTCATACCTTTAACCTATATTCCTGGTTGAGTATATGCACACAATTGTTCAGACAATCAGCCTTTATGATGGCTCAGACTTGAGGGTAGGATAAAAAATAATCACCCCCTTCCCTTTTGTACTACTAGCATTAAAGTTCAATTATGTAACATCGGTGATGGCAGCGACAGATTCGACTTTTTCGAAAGAGCGTTCGCACATTAATCTGTGTCTTAGCAGTTCATTAGCGTGTCTTATACAACTGGATGAAATCTATCCAATGGTGCAATCAGATTTTCCATAATCCAAAGCATAAACTAGAAAATCTGAAAATACTACATTTTCTTAACGAAATTTTGAAACCATATTCAAATAAAAGGTACCCATACTCCTTTTCTCCACCATATCAATTCTGAAGATACTTGTGTCGTATGCAACTCGATGATCTCAATCCAATAGTATACTTAGACCTTCGATAGCTCGAAGTATGATTTTCAAACTTTCCCTTTATCCATCTATCAGTTCAAAAATCATACTTTGAACTATTGAAGATATGAGTAGACTATTGGATAGAGCTCATTGAGTTGCATCGGACACAAGTATTTTTAGAATTGATATAGCGCCCAGTTAAACGTGCAAGTTAAAGAAACGGGTGTATTTACAAGAAATTTCTCGAAACATATGTCTACGTCAAGGAGGAAAATGCTCATTCGGAGCTATTTAAATACCTGCGAATGAATGGAAATGGATCGGAATGGTTGAGAATTGATACTAAGCATGTATCAAAACCAAAAGTAGTTTTCAAATTTTGGTTTTGCTAGTTTCGCTTTTGACAATGGATTTCGTTTTGAGGTTTTAGTTGCGACATTGGTTTTCGGTTTGGTTTGGAGATAGCTGAAAAAAATTTACTTTGAGAAATAAAGGTAGCATTCATAGATTCTTATGGACAATTTCAAAATACCCATCATATGTCCTTATGGCATATTTCAGGGCACAATTCATAAGTTCTTATACTCTTTTCAGACTGTCCTTTATAGACTCATATGTCCTATTTAGGAGTTCCACTCATAGGTCCTGATACCCTGTGTGGGGCTATCATTCATAGAACCTTATGGTCTAATTAGGAATACTTCTCATACATCCTCAACGTCTATTTGGATTACCTTTAATAGGACCTTAAGTCCTGTCGAGGGATGCCACTCATAGGTACTTAGGGTCTATTTTGGGATGTCATTCATGAGTCTTTATAGTATATTTGGGAGCACCCTTCGTAGATCCTTATACCCTACTTACAGATATCCTTCATAGTTTCTTATGACCTATGAAGAGCTTTCCTTGATAGGTCCTTATATCGTATTTAAGGTTACCCTTCACAGATCTTTATGATCTATTTGGAAGTGTCATTTCGATGTTCCTCTACCATATTTACGAGTGCGATACACAGGTGCTTATGATCTATTTAAGGCTATCCTTATATTCTATTAAGGGCTACCATTTATAGATCCTAATACTCTATTTAGGAGCGTCCTTCTTGGGCTCTTTTGGGATATTTAAAAATATCATTCATATGCCTTTATAAGTATTTGAAGTTACCAATAGTAGAGAAAGAAGGATTAGATGTGGGCGGGCAGATATAGTATGCAGAAAATGATGGTCAGAAGCAACTTCCCATTGCCATATTGCTTTTGAATGGAGACTGTGAATTGTGTAGACTCTTATAATGAGTTATGAAGATCCCGAAAAAAGTTCCTACTTACAGCTTATTTCTGTCAAGATATTTTATTTTTACGGCACTTTTTAGGAAATAACCGTGGTCACCCTCAGCTTCATCCGAAAAATCAATTTTTGCATTTTGACTTGAAACTTTACCTAGAGAAAGAACATAATGAGGCTAGTTTATTCTGAAAGTTTTTGATTTTTGAGTTCCTTCAATCCTGAGATGCGGATATAACAAAAGAATATTCCTTTTTCACCTTATAGTAGAAAATGTTAAATGTTCATATTTAATGATAGGCGCAGCCAAGAAATTTGAGACTCTCAGGATTAACTAGTCTTATTGAAGCCTTTCGTTGCGCAAAGTTTCAAGTTCAAATTCGAAAGTTGATTTTTCAGGTGAACCTGAGGGGGGACCATAGTGTTCTGCTACAAAATGTCAAATATTTCGGCCAAGGTTCGACAGCGCATCTCTGCGCATCAACTGAAGATAAATCATAACATGTTCTATCAAACGATAAATTAAAACTTGAATTTAAACTTCTGTCAAACCCCACGAACGAACTGTATTATGGGCCAGTAGCTATTTTTCACTATACTGAAGGTAAGTTTTTGATCTCATTATAGCCTAAAGAACTTCAAGAAAGTCTAAACGGTCTGTAATATATAGTAGATATATGACACTGTATAACTACATAATAACTAATACATATAACTAGATCCTTAATTTAAACCACACATCTTACTTAAATGTACTATTGATGTTATTTAGCTGTTTTACGTACGTTCTCGTACGTGCTATTTACTACATACTCACTATAAAGCGGCATCCAAGATGCACCTAAGTGCAGGATAATGGTAGCTTCACTACTAGCTACGATATGGGTTCGAATCTCGGAAATCGCTTTTGTCGTCTGGTTGCCCATAGTGAGGAGAGGGCGGAGGAAATTAAACCGTTCGTTGGGTGACCGATTTTGTCACTATTGTATGAATAATGACTTGAATTATCCACATCAATAAGAGATTTTCGTGATCTTCTAAAATGCGCCCAGAACAACACCATGTTGCCTGAATACAATAGTAGAGGAACAGGATTGCGGACGAGGGAAGTGAAACCGTTCGTTGGGTGACCGAGTGTGCCACTATTGTAAGAACAGTGAATAGGATTATTTAGGCCAATAAGAGGTTTGCGCGATCTACTGAAATGCTCCTCGAAGAATCACATGTTTGGTGATTGTAATAATGAAGGAGATGCGTGTTTGAAAATACAGCTTTGACCAAGGGGAAACAAGCAAGGGGAAAAGACTAATTTTGAACCACTCAAATGGCTGAAAATGTTAGTATAGTTTTCTTCCGTTCATTATGTTTGAGCATGAACCTATGACCTTTGGCTCTTATCTCGAGTCTTTGATTCGGAAACTAGCAAACACTGAATTTGTTGGAATGGCAGGGAATGGATCGGGATGCCCGAATAGCCTTTTTCACCATGGTTTTAATTATAAGTATGATCATAATTCATTACATGCTACATTTGTACTTTATTATTCGATTGACAATATCAGTGATATTTTTGTATTATTTACTACTAAATTGTTAGTACAACAAATATAGTTTACAACTTTATTACAAGTAGATGCCATTTACAAGCTTACGTGGAACGAATTGCCCATATTAGTATCTAGTGAAGCTGATGCAGCTCGGCATTTTCGTCGATTTCGTGTTGCTTTAATCTCCAGTAATGAATATTCTAAATGTTTTAAGTAGTTTTTTGCTCGACTACGATATATATCAATACAACAATGTAATTATCAATATGCTTTTAATTATATCATGACTGGTAATGTATTATGCATATTTCTCTAAACGCATTTTGTTATCATACATTTAAAAAACTATAAATAAGAATAAGTAGCGCTTGTCCGAGGACTCGCTCAACTCTTTCTCATAGAGATGATGTTTCGGAACTCTAAGCAAACTATTTATTTTGATTAATTAACAATTAATGAATAATAACTAACATCAAATTCGAATGTTCCATCCTCGATTACTCTTTGATGAAGTTTTATAGAAAAAATTAATAGTTAATGATTATTTTACAATTAGTTAAAAGTAACCCCATATTGGAATTTCTCACCCTCGATTACCTTTTGGTCAAGTTTTAAGGAAAAATATCCCTTTTATTTTCACCTTATTCTTGGACCAATCAGTGAAGTGCGAACATACAAGCAAGCAAACAATTTATTTGTGCTAGACTCTTCTCTAAGAGAAAGAGAATAACAACAGCTCAAGTGAAAATATTATCCCATGCAAAACATTTAATGTATGAGGTACATGTAATCCGTAAGTGCCAAGAAAATAGAAAATTAACCCAAAAAGATACGTGTAATGAAATAGGTGAAAAATATTCATAATTTACAATTATGTTTTTCAAATATCGTATTTAATCGTGCTGCGCCATGATTAAAGCAAAACAAAAGTAATAATCCATTTGTTCAACAATTTCAAGAATATTTTTTTGATCAATGGGTTTTAAAATTATTTTTTGAGCAAGAAAAGATATGGTATTAAATTTTAATAGATTACATATAATTGTTCAAATATAGGTATGAATGTGTAGGAGTTAATATACTTACAACAAATAATCGATACGAATCATTAAGTGATAGAATTAAACAACAATATACGCTTAGAAACAAATTTCATTTATCATCATTTCTGCCAAAAAATAGAAAAAATGTTACATGATTGGTCGATAACTTCTTTACTACATCATTTTACTACCAAATCTTCTATATCAATCGATTTATAATTAGTGCCGCTGAAATGGACCGCCAGCATTACTAAAATAAATAATTTGTGTTGATTTGATACACAGTATATAGTGCCATCATCAAAATCATCCACTCTACTGAAAGAAGGATCATACATCGAGCGAGCAATTTACGTTCGTTCTTAGACTGTATATTTATTATAGTTTTCTATAAAGTTTGGCCAAAGGTAATGGAGATAGAGGAATTCACATCCGAAGTCAGTCTTTTTGTGAACGGTTTTTCCAAGTCTTTTCTTAATATTTCATCTACGAGAAAACCAGCTTTGTTGTTAGAATTTGACGAATGATTATGAGCGATGAGGAATGTTAGTTTTAAATTAGCTGTTTCAAATCCATTGTGATTTTACGTGGGTCTTTTATCCTTCAATGCTGAAAAGAAACGCTTTCTTATATTTTTTCAAACAATCATCAAGGGTAATCAAGTGGACATCGTATTACATATAACAGAATGTCATTGGTTTTGGACATAGAATGAAAGCCAACTCATTTATTGGCTTTGAAAGGAAATAAAAAATGGAAGATTTAGTGGGGGTGTCA
Source organism: Macrotrachela quadricornifera (assembly GCA_022393335.1). Classification (NCBI taxonomy): domain Eukaryota; kingdom Metazoa; phylum Rotifera; class Eurotatoria; order Philodinida; family Philodinidae; genus Macrotrachela; species Macrotrachela quadricornifera. The sequence goes on from JAJEKB010018892.1 coordinate 10,671, forward strand.
GTAGAAACAGTTAGATGTTTATTTGGAGAGTTACTTCAAAAATGAGATTTGAAAAAGTCTCAGATAGCTTGAATGATTTTCCGAAGAAACTTAATTAATGCCTCTTCAAGAATGAGTCAGAGTGATTATCAGTTCCTGAAAATGAAGGGAAGAATAAAATTTGTGCTGCAGACCACACTGTTACGTAAAGTTTCAATATCTTCGATTACGAACCGACCTACCATAAACAAGTTAGTTTTCTGGTGTGAAAATAGAAAAATTGATTGTATATATCAACGGCTAGTCGTGAGTTTGACTAGATTATAGTAAGCAAAATAAGTATGAGTAAAATACTGCTGGACAAGTGATCAAGTGATTGGATTTATGAATTAAAAGAAATTTTTTTTATTTCAAGAGATATGAACAATCTGATCACATCCTTTCAGTAGAGAGTCAGCGGCAATTGCACCACGTTACTTGTAAATAATACCAGCTGTTTGGTTACAAATGTATCAACTACAATAATGAACAACATTCGATGAATTTATTATATCGCTAAAATCGTGTTATCTTATTTCTCCAATATATTCATATACCTGCCCAAGTGGTATAAAATTATATGTGTGTAAACATTCAATTGACTTTGCAATATTCTTTTTCTCCTAGAGAAAAGCCTAGCAAACATAAATTGTGTGCTTACTTGCTTGCTTCTATGTCTACACTTCACTGATTGATCGAATGATGATCCCGAAATGAAAAGAATTTTTTCAATAAAACTCGATTAACGGTAATCAGAGTCGAGCAATTCAAATCTGAAGTCAACTTTTTGAAAACTTTTTTTGAATCACTTTTATACAAAGAAACATTTTTTTATGAAAAAAAATTTTCTTATAAGACTTGATCGAAGGGCAATTGAAAAAGAGAAATTTGAATCTCGCGTCGATTTTAATTAATCAATTACTAATTAATTAAGTATTAGTTAATTAGGTAATAATTATTAATATTTTCCATAAAACTTGGTTAAAGATAATTGAGGATGGGAAATTCGAATCTGAAATCGATTTTTACTTTTCGTTTTCAGTACTATTATATGTAAGATTTTCTGTAGAAAACTTGATCAATGTTTATTGTGCATGAGAAGTTTAAAATAATGTTTGATGTGTATGCCACAAAAAATGTGCTTCTTCAAATCACATCGACTAAAAATATTCTAACCCTTACACTTTTAATAATATCTTTATACTAACGCTCCTTTTCACCCTCACCTCTTAAGTAGTTGGCATATCACGAAGATACATCTACATTGTTTAGTCACAAGTACATAAGGCTTATTATCACAAATCAAATCCCGATCGTCTCTGATCATCTATAAGTTGTCCATTTTACAAGGATGAACACTATTCATTATATTGAAAATTAAAAATTATAAAATGACAAAGAAATTTCATTTAAAAGAAATTATAGAAACAGTTATCTATGTGAAAGTAGAAATAGTAATGATTTTAGGTAGTACAATAACGTGTATTACAATTAGTCATAGAAGTTAAATAGAACACATAGAAGTCATTGCAGTTAGTAACAGATACTGAGCTAATCGAATATGATGTGTGACATAAATTACCATCAACATTTACACAAACGCTACCATATGAAGTTCCACCCGAAACTGATGGAAAAGTACCATTAAACCAACCAGTATATCTCGCGCCACACATATATGTACTCGTAGTACTAGTAATCAATTTAGTACCAGCTCCTCCAAGAAATCGATACCATCCACTTGTCAAACTATTATCACATTGACAATCAGTACAGCCAATGTAACCAATATTACGTGTAGAATCAGCATTTGTTGTATATGTTGTGCATTGACTTGGTAAATTAGACGATGCACTTGTAATAGTTGCTAGAAAGAGAAAACTTAATAAATAAGAAAAATTATATTGGATTAGAAACCGTACTTGTAACACTATTGCTTGCCGACGATTCTAGTTATAATAATGAATATAATATGTATGGATAAAGTAGCTAAATAGACTTACTTTCATTCACATATAAACTGGTCATTACTGCCAAAGGAATTCCACAAATAATAACACCAATAAGCACACCCACAACAAGTTTTGTTATAGTAGGCTTTTTCGCTGATTCAAATACACTATTATGAAATATGGAGTAAATTCTATGATAGATTTATTTCTTACCTATATTCCATGTCTATTTTAAAATTGGATTCAATCGTTAGTATTACTTCAATCAATTTTTCACTTCTTGTTTGAAAAATATATACATACGTTTGCTTTTATATCTGCTGATTTTGATTCAGATATTAATTAAAAGTGATCTTCAGTTTTCATTGATCCAGAATAAATAATATAAAACAAACATGATCTCTTTTTTTTGTTGTTTTGCACGAAAAGAACAAGAAATCAAGTTACAATCTGTCACTTTTCTATGTTTTATATTGAAATACGTATCATTTCTTTTGCTAACGAATGAAATTAATTGTGTGTAAAAGAGAAATACTATATGTTTATTTTCAATTCTAGATAGGTGTCTACAATTTTTCAATTACAATTCAATCAAATTTGACATAAAAGTTTATATGGCTTATTTGTCCTTTTATTAATTTACGATTGATGAATTTTGTACACATGATCAATAGCTTTTAATGTTTTGCACAGTTCATTATATACATGAAATTTTGACATACTTTTTCTTTCCATCTCGAACATTGATAATACTATTTTCACAAAAGATATATATTGATAAATCTGGCTCTATATTATTTATGTTGCAGGTATTTGATTTTTGTTTATCTCAAATTTAGTTTTAGCTTTAAGTTTAAAAAGAAAAAAAATTCCATTTATAATCACTAATATTGAAATTCATTACAAAGTGCGCAATCTTTAGAATATTCATCCCATGCCACCAATACCGAATCACTTTTAGCGATAAAATCTTAACGACGACAAAGTTCCAGTAGACACTAATTATTTTTTTTACGTTTTATATTTATTTTCTTTCAAGCTTTTTTTATTGATTTTATTTATTTTTACACTCTTTTTTTTTGAATTTATATCTCACCATTTTTTGTCTGATAGTCATATGAATCTAAAAATAACGGTCAAATTTTGCTACACCACCATTCAAAAGCTAGAGACAATTGGTATTGGCCAACTGCATATGCCAGCACCGGTTAAGGTTAATCCTGGTTTACCGAGCAAAACTGGCAGTATACCAACGTTAACCTTGGTTTATCAGGCGAAACCGGCGATTTACTAGGCAAAATTACTGGTAACGGAACCGGTAAAACCGCCAATTTTCATTCGATTTGTATCATATAGGACTTTTTATTTTGTCTATATTCGAGCGACCTCTGTTTTTATACTTGATTTTGTCCATTTTTAATAAAATTAATAATGGTGGTTTCGAAGCAACGTATTTTATGAATGAATTTGTATTGTATTTTTACCTGAGATCTTCATTAAGAAGGCAACATCAATTAAATATTTGAAAAAAAATGGGTATCGAAGCAAAAGATTTTAGTCTTGATCTTGATTTACTTGCATATAGTGGTGTTGTCTTTAGTCCTGAACAGCGTGCTTCATTACAAACATCACTTGTTATTCTTAAAGAACAATATAAATTTAAAACAATTCATTTATGGGGTAAAATTTTAGGCATAACAGATGATTATTTTATTGTACAAGGTCGACAAAAAAATGAACTTAAAGATCGACAATTTCTTTATAGGTAAAATTTTTATTTAGAAAATTTATTAAAAATATGTTTTTTTTAAATTAAAGCAAAGATTGTATTAATTGGAATATGTTAACACCTGCTAGTGATGAAGCAAAAGAATTAGCACAAATGTGTCAAGGTCGTTTTACTGGTGATCCATCACATGATTTTGAAGTTACAAAATATAATATAACAAATGAAGATACTGAAGAAGAAAATATTGAAGAATATAAAGTAATATATTGAAATTCTTTTTTTTCTTATAAATAAAAAAATATAAATATTTATTTAGTCATTATTACGTGAAGAAGAACGATTAGCTGCTACATTATGGAAAATTGAAGAAGATGCTGTAATTATTCCACGAGGTGCATATGTTCTTCAACCAAATGGTGATGTTGAACGAAATCGTACATTTGAAGGTAAAAAGAAAAAATAAAATATAATGTTTTATTTTGAATAATAATGAAATTATTAAAATATTCTAGGATTAACAATAGTTGAAAGTGGTAAATTATCAAATTATTTTCATTTTCGTGAACCTGTTCGTCTTCAACAAAAAAGTTTTATTCATCGAGCTACACTTGATAAAAGTCTTCATTTTCTTGATACAATTGATGAAGATGTTCCTAAAGGTATAATTTAAAATAAAAGAATTATTTATTTTTTTCTTTAATTTTTAATAAATATTATGAATTATTTTAGGTTGGACCGTACAATATGAACGTGGTAGTGGATTAATTCAAATTCGTAGTCTTAAATGGGTTGGTATGGCATTTTTTCATATACCCGAAACAAATCGTTATGGATCACTTTATTGTGGTGTTGGCGAAGAAAATAAAGATTTACCATTTATGCTTTAAATAAATAAATAATTCTTTTTTTTCTGTTAAATAATTTAATTTCAATTAAAGAAAAAATAAATTTTAACAGAATCAATAAATTGATCTTTGCTAAATACGTTAATATGTAGATAATAGACAATATATATCTGTATGAATAACATTTAAGAAAAAAAGCCAGCAAGGTCTTTATATAGTATTGAATAGGTTTCAAAAATAAAATCAAGTATTATCAATATTAATTAAAAATATGTTAATTTATTTTATTTATTTCAATAAAAAAACAAAAATCAAAATTGAATCCTTAGAAATTACAACATCAATATTATAATAAACATTTCAATTATTTTTGTTTCTATATATATTTCTATTTTTTTTTAAAGTCAAAAAAAAAATAGAAGAAGAATATTGAAATCAATCGAACAAAAAAGAAACATATGTATTTAGAATTGAAATGAAATACATTTTAATTCTTTTTTTTTTCTCTCTCTCTCTCTCTTTGTCCTTTCTTTTTTTAAAAAATGTATAGATGACGATGAAATAAATCATGCTGTCGCGATGCATAAGGAAATAAACAAATTCGTTAGCTCATTCTGTGTCCTTTTCATTCACTCACATACTACTTGTATTCTTCAAGAGACAATCTCTTTCACTCCCTTTCAACTCTCTTAAACAAATTTTTTATTTGTTTTGTTACCTACCATGCTGTCGAACTACTGTTGCTATAACTTTTACTATTACTTTAAATGATAAAAAAAAACGAAAATAATGGCCACGTTTTTTCCTATATAAAAATCTATATTTAAAACTAATGGCCAGTACAACACATACAGCTAAACCGATTACTATTGACCTTCGCAAATATAAGGTATTGAAATAATAAATGTTTGATCAAGTGTTATTTCTTGTTAATTTTTTCTACCATCAACTTCCATTTTTAAGTATCTTATATAAACATATTCATAAATTTTATTCGTCTAATAGAGAGTTTATTAAATCAGTACGTTTTCACTTTTTTTTTTTTAAACTTTGAAAAATTGGTTTGTTCAAATATATGTATATAAAAATGAGAACAAAAAAAAAGAATGATATGTATTTATTTTCGGTATGATAAAAAAAAAAACGAAAATGTTTTATTGAACATATTAATTTATTTATTTAAGGAAAAAGAAAACCGAAGACCTGAAGCACCACTAAATGTTCAACATATATCATCAAATTCAGGTTCAAGTGGATCATTACCAAAACGATATCAAAGTGTTTTTATGGAAGGTACACCATTAACATCATTTGGTATACGAAATGATGATAATCATCAACGTTCACATTCTGTAAATAAATAACATAATTCATTTCTCTTCTTTAAATAATTTATCTTTAGCCTACAAATCATATGCAACCACAACGTCCTCAACGACCACTTAAACCTGTTAAAGAATTTCTTACTACACATTCAACAGTTGATCAACAATTGTAAAGAAAAATTTTTTCTATCTATTTCTCATATTTAACAATCTTATTTTTAGAGATGATCGTCGACGTTCATCTTCTCAAGTAATTTTATAAAATTATCTTTTAAAATATGATATCAATATTTATATTTTAGACAAATGGTTTTACTCGCGTTCAAACAGAATCAACTGTACAAAATGTAAATGCGGCCTTGACAAGAACATTAAATAAATTACGTCAAGAACCACTAAATCTAGGTACAACAAATGTTCGTTCTACACCAATGTATACTGGATCATCATCTACTCGACCTATGACAGCTCGTGTAACAACATATCAAAATACTGGTACAACAACAACATCAAATTATTATAATCAATTATCTAATGGTACAAAAGGTCCTTTACCAGCTGAACTTATAGCAAGACGATCAACAAGTTCATTTGCATCAAATATTTTACCAAATGGTACTTCACATAATCGAATTTCATCTAGTACTGGTCCACTTATTGTACAACAATCAACAATAATGAAAAATGAAACAAAAACTAATGATAATATAAATCTTCGTACAACAACACCATTACGTGTGCCAGCAAAAAGTCTTGAAACAGGTTTACATCAATTAGATGGTTTCAATTTTGATAATGTTACATTAGACGAACATCCAGCAAAATCAAAAGTAATTAATAAACAAAAAAAAAATTTTTGTTTATTTAACATTATCTATTATATTTGTTTATTAGACAGCTAGAAATGAACTAAATCAACAAATAATAACAAAAACAACATCACGTAAACATTCAAATGCACCACGTGCACCAAGTGCTGATAGTCAACATCGGACATTACCAGAAGTAAGTGTTAATCCACATATTCAAAGTTCTGTACAACAAAATACTGATCAATTATCATATTTACATGAACCAATTCAAAATGGTATATATATATATTCAATAATCATATTGATTTTTAAATATATTAAAAAAAATAATTTTATTTTATATTTAAATTTAGGTGAAACACATACAAATCATCATCATATACAAGTTGAACCAACAAATACATTAAAACGAATATCATCTCCAATAAAATCTCAACAAATTGTTGATATACAACCAAATATTATTGTTCAACATCAACGACTATCATCATCAACATCAAGACCAAATTCAGCAGCTAATATTCTTCTTCCATCATCAACAACAAAAGATCCACTTAATGAAGCTTATATTGAACGAGATAATGCTCGTTTACAAACAGTTACTGTTGAAAATACAAATACCAATAATGATAATGATAGTACATCAACACTTAAACAATATGAAAATCAACAAGAAAGAATACAACATCCACCACATTTATCAACACCACCACCATCACCATCAACTAAAGAATTACATCATGCATGGACAAAACAAAGAAATAGATATTCAATTAGAACAGGCACAACAGCTTTAGTTTCTCGTAAGAATCTAAAAAGTCATCGACCACCAGGTCGACTTAAGAATTATGGTGACGATTCAGATTCTGAATCAACTGCTACAGAAACTCAAAGTAAAGAATATGGTAAGAAATAAAAATTGAGTTAAATATTACATATTGAAAAATAGAAAAGTGATCGTGATTATAAAGATACCAAGATCAATAATGTAGAATTCTTCATTTTATTGAAGTATAAATAAAATTAGATTCGACATTTATAAGAAATATTCGAGAGATAAAAACTAAAATCAGTTTTAGTTCTGATAATTATAGTATTGATAAATGTTCCTCTATTCATCACACAACATCTTATTTTTTGAGCTAATATTTATCAGACACTGACGCTATGTGGTATCAGATAGCTACACCGTTCTACTATGTCGTTGCAAGAGAGCGCAGTCTTTTAAAAAAGATTTCTGAGGACATCTATCTTTTTTTCTTTATTTGCCTTAGATGTTAACAGGAGTCCAACACAATGGCAAGAACAAAATATCTTTCAATCTCTTGTTCTCGTCTGCTAACGAGTGAATCGATCTCGCTGATCGAAATAAAACGTCTCTCTTTTTATCGAAGCAAATGGTTCACTATATACAGATATATAGGCTAGAAAAGTTCCAAAGAGATTTGGAAAATAACCATGAATACACGAAAAAAATCCTACGACAACATAAAGAGAAGTGAACGATTGGAAAATACCAAAAGGTGAAAAAAAAGGAAAGAAGTTACATATATCTATCTCCTGTACACTATCTATACGACATAAGAGGACAGAAAAGAAAAAAAAAAAAAGATATATAAATGAGTCACACTATAACATCGTCTTTTTCATTTTCCTTCTGATTAGTTAAAAATGATTTGTAATAAAGAGGAATATCAATAAACCAGATCTATATATTTTTGAAACATCATCATCTATATCTGAGCAGTTCATATCAATAAGTTCTGTGGGAGAACACCCTCGTTATAGTAGCTTTGAATTACTAGAAAATCAGTCTAATGGTACGGTACTGTCAGTTCTTGATACTTACTCTATACTTCTAATAATTGCATAAAAATCCATGATATTATTTTTTCTCATCGTTTATACAACGAAAGATTCTACCGTCATAACTTTAGTGTATGTTTAATGGTATTATTTTAATATAAAATGAAATGAAATTTTTATCATATAGATATGGCTCGTCGTCATAGTGCTTTACCAAGTGATCTTGGTAGTGATGTCTGGTCTGATTTAACAAGTGAATTTAGTGATACTAAATTACGTAAACATCCAAATATTCGTACATCAACACCAAATATTACTCGACATAGTTCAAGTTTAAGTTCAAAAGAAGTTGGACAAATACGAAAACAATTGACTGGTTTGTTAAAATAATAAAAATTTTTTTTTATCTTAATTTATTATTTTAGATCTTCAAATCATGTATAATGATTTATTAAAATTACTTGATATTGATATCGAATCAGTGAGAAGCAGTATTAAATCAAGTACTTCTTCTCAAATTGAACGTAATAGTCGAAAACATCGTTTTCGAAAAGTAATGCCTGTTATGTCAATGCGTCATTCTAATCCCGATATGAGGTATTTAATTCAATAAAATCTTTCTTTTATTTTTGTTTTTATTCAATAAATAACCATACATATATATATCATTTTTTCAGAGAAGTTAATCAACGTTTTACAAGACTTGAATCATCAATAGTAACATTAGCTGAATCAATTGCTAAATTATCAGCACAAATTCAAATGCAACGTGTTATTAAAGATGATGTTTATCATTTACGTCAAGAAGTTGCTGAACTTCGTCAACAATTACATCATCAATATCCTCGACAACAATCTTCAACACCAGCTGGTGGAAGAACATCATCAATGTCAACAACATCTCAACAACAAACACGTTTAATAACAGCTAATGTTCAACGTCTTGCTGCAGTTAATAGTACGAATCCATTAAATATATCTACATCTTATATGCCATCAACATCAACAATTCAACGTTCTAATTCAATTATTGATCCACGACAAGCACGAAAAATTGAACAGTAAAATAATATTTTATTATTATCGAGGTTTTGTTTTTGTCAAATAGATTATTCATTTAGATTCTTTGGTACAGAAGCAATGCTTCGTTATTTTCTTAGTTTATTAAATTATGAAGAATATGTTCCTGTGCTTGAACAAGAAAAAATTGGTTTTTATGAATTACCATATATAAGTGAACGAAAATTACAAAGTCTTGGTATACCATATGGTCCTTGTGCTCGAATTATTTATGAAGCACAACAGTATTTTATTTCACTTTTAACATTAAAATCAAATGGAATTGATGTATAAATATAGTCACAAATTTTTGAATAAATTTTAAAATTTATATTTGTTTTTTTTGATTGATAATTAAATATGATAATTCATTGAGAACATATATAAACAAAATTTGATGAATATACTTATAATTGTTTTCTGATACTGATAAGATAATGAATATAGAGGAGATATACTTTGTATTTTAATTTATTTCTTAAAAACTTATGCATGCTTTCTGAATTTGCCTGTACAATATTCTATGTAATTTCAAATTTGTATTTGCGGTATTTTATACTTGATTTTAATAATTGATAAAAAAAGAAGTAATTAAATTAAGAACACACGTGACCGCTATACATTAAATACTCACGCTTTTGTCTACGAAACAATTTGTAAGGCAAATCTCATAGGACTACTTATCGAAGTGTACGAAAAATATGCATACAAATAATATTGCTCGAGAGACGCTTAAGTTATTTGAGTATCCATGGTAGCAAGTCATATTCACTGGATAAGTATATTCACCACGACAATATAATATGATAACATTTATCTTCATTTTTGTATTATGTACGTGCCACAAGAAGAATGCGTTGTTTATGTTTGAAACTACGTATATAATGGGTTTAGAGTAAAAAGAAACAACTCTAGATTGATTAGAATAAATTCATTTACAGTAAATTTTCAGAATGTGAACACGATACGTTTTTAGGTAGTGTTCAATCGTATTATTTGACAGAGAAATATGATTTCTCATTCAACCACATCGTAAGATGGCCATATACAGTACGATATGGTACGTTAAAATCACCGTTCAGTATTCGAAATCAGACAGCATTTGAAGCATTTTCACACCATAAATGAGTGGTTCAGAGTTTAATCTTACTCTGATGTTATCATTGCATTCGTAGAATTGCTTTTAGTTGTGAGAGACCATTTGGTATCGATAGAGGCATTGTGAAATGTTTCAGATTGAGGGAGTATGGAAGATTCAATATCTTTCTTTTTCGAAAAGATCAATGAGTTTTAAAAAAATTGATAACTTTTATGAAAGGACAATCGTACACATTGACAGAAGAGAAAAAGATTAATTCAAAATATTTTAAAACGAGCAAAAAATAGAACATCTCGAGATTGAGATGTGATCACTTCCGAACATATCTAAGAATTCTATTATTTTATATATAGTCGTTTGTGTGCCATGTACTTCGGTGTTGGCTTAGATCTAGAAAGACAAACATAAGGATTAGAAGAAAACTAAAAGCACAGTAATCTCAAACATATATCATACTTATTATGTTAACAAAGAAACGATGTATGAATAGTATTTAAAAAAGTTATATATTTTTCCCTGAGACTCAATAATAGCTCTTGATAGATATATGGCACGACTCAAAATCAATGCTATGAGCTTCCATTAACTCTAATCTGCCTACCTGTAAAATATCCAAATTCTATCAATCTCATATGAATAATGTTTGAGTACAACATTTAGATTAAACCAATTCATTTTCGATTACACGAAATAACAATACTGTATGCTATCAGTACGAATCAATTTTATCTCCTTATACATTTATCTAACTGAGTAATAAAACATATCTTTGAAACGCTCTTCATAATTCATATGCCACTATATCGCAAACCATGACAGTAAAAGAAAATCTACAAAATAATGTAAAGGTGCTATGCATTGACGGTTTCATACGATCTAGGACAAGTTCGAATTTTATTGACAGAGAGAGTAAGCAATATTTATACTTTTCTGTCATTGGCTTTCAAATTTCATCACACAAGAAAGATTCGGATTTGTTTGGTCTCGTTTATAGAAAAACATTATATAGAGTGTATTAAAACTAATCATATTAAAGCTGAGCCTGAATGATATTTCTTTTTGTTTTTGATTTACTCCAAAAATATTCGTTAATGCTCGCTTTTATGCGAAAGTAGTATAGATTGTAATATACATCTCTATAAAATAATAATACTTTGTTCAAGATCTATGCGTAATGGCGACCTCTTCGAAAAATACTTCCATTGGCATGTTCACTTATTTCTTATCCCCCTATAATACTATATAATGGAATCTTTAAGAATGAAACACATACTGTTTTCATCATAAAAAAAAAACCTGTGTTTTTTTCAACTCTATTACCGAGCGAGTCAAAGAGTACTGAGCATTGGCAAATATTATATCTATTCATAGAATATATGAATTACTGTTTTACTCTCTCTGATACTACCATCCTGGTAGAGACGCTACCTTTTTAGACTTATTCTCGACAATAGATGACCCTGTCTGTGAGAGTATTATTTTGTTTGTATTAAAACCAAGGACATAATATATGTTCGCATAAAGTATTATAATAAAAGGATAAAATAAAGTTGTAATCAAAGACTTAGGTTCCTTAATTTTTTTTAGATTATTTTTTATTTGACAAATTGCATTGGAGAATGTCAACTGCACAGCTAAAAAAACCGCCAATGAACAAAGTAAAAATACTTTAATATTACTTTTTTACTTGAAAATTCCTAAAATATCTTAAACTCTTTCTATCAAACTTAAATTTTATGTTAACTATATAAAATATATTAACATTTTATACATATCATAGTGAAATAAGAGTAAAATATTTTTCTTTTTATTACTTTAGCCGTTGCACAGACGAACACCAAGTCAAACAGATATTGCTGAATTTAAAGATTTAACAAAAAAAGATGCTTTAGTACGACTTCAAAAAGTATGTGGGAAACTTGTTTTAACTGCTCAATCTCAATCACAAAAAGTTTGTATTTCAATTATTTATTTAATTAATTAATTATTGTTTTATGATTTTAAAGAATACTCGAGTAGAACTTGATGGTTTTGAACAATTATTTAGTCGTTATTTACTTGAGAATGTTGATCAATCATCAATTGATTGGCCAGAAATTCAACCTCCACCAGAAGGAACAGTAAATTGAAGAATAAAACTTGTTTTTCATCAACTGGTTTTTTGTCTTCTAGGTTATTCCGTATAAAAAACTACTTGAAAATAATGTTGATGATGCAAAAGATTTATTGAATAAATTAATTGTTGTTAAACTTAATGGTGGTCTTGGTACAACAATGGGTTGTCAAGGACCAAAAAGTGTTATTTCTGTCCGAAGTGGTCTTACTTTTCTTGATTTAACTGTTCAACAACTTGAAGTAAGAATTTAGATTCTTATAAATTTATAATCAAAATAATGCAATGTATTACTGTATTTTTTATTCTTAGCAACTCAATCGTACATATGGCTGTGATGTACCGTTAGTTTTAATGAATTCATTTAATACACATGAAGAAACAGAAAAAATTCTTCAAAAATATACTCATGTATCTGTTAAAATCTATAATTTTAATCAATCAAAGTAAGTTTCGTAAAACTAATATTATATGAATAAATACGAATAAAATAATTTTTTTTAAAAAAGTGTGTTAGTGTAATCTGTTGAGAGCAAAAATTTGGAACTTACCTATCTTTAGTTCCATTATACCAAGAAAAAAAACCGACAATTTTCTCTTCGACATAATTTTTCCACAATATACATATCAGGTTCATCAAGTGCTTATTTTACATAACGTTTCGTGATTTAATATCATACATTCTTTGGTCTATTTTGATCACCTCTTTTCTCGCTTTTTGCATACGGTATTATCAGTAACAATACTACAGAAATTATTTATTGATACATATGATTGCTAAAGAACTATAGGAAAGCAACCTAATCCTTATTGTCATCCGTTTCTAGAGAAATGTATTAGGTACTCGTTGATCTCGATTGCTGAGGACTCTAATGAAACCCTGTATTGCCAAGTGCCAGTAATGATGAGACTAGAGTAGGTGGAAAAGCCACAAAACTTTGAATTAAAACTTATATTCATTATTTTCTTTCTAAAAATATTATGAATTCCAACAATAATATAGAAATTTTAGTTTAATCAGAAAATAAAGCTTATATAAATACTGAATTCTGCTTGAAATTTTCATTTTCTGTCAGTTTGAAGATTTTCTGTAGTTACATAAAGTTGATACGATATAAATCAACACAGATATAGATACTGATTTCAGATAGAGTAATCATTTAATTCGATAAAGCTGTGAGTGTAACATCTGCGAAATAAAAATGTGAAACATATTAATTACAGTCAATCATTAATTATAATTAACATTATTAATAAATTATACTTACAAATATTAACTGAAAATCAAGGGAAGACAAACTGATTTCTATGTCTGAAACCATTAGAAATTATTGACAATTATTGAAGAACTCGAGAAATCGATGGGCGTCATTTTATATCAAAGAACACTTCCAATCATCAAATAGGCAGAACTACCCTGATTTCCAGCGATTTCTAGTAGAAATTCTATATTGATACGAACTTCACTGGTTCCTCACTATTATAAGGACAAAATATGGGCTTGTTCGGATTATATGAGAGAGAGAGTCTCCACAAACACTTATATCGACTTGACCACCATTATGTTTCGTCCTTGCTATAATGGAGAAAAACTGTACCAAAATATGATTGGTTAATTTTGTTAGCCAATCAAATTTTAGCAGGACTTTTTTCGACTATTATGCTGATGAAACACAAGGTTGTTCAGGCCAATATAGGGTTTAGTGAAGACTCTCTTTCATATGGCCCAAACAACCCCATGTTTTGTTCTTATAATAGTGAGGAACTAGTGTGAATCATATCAATATAGGATTTCTACTAGAAATCAGAGAAATCGTTAAAAATTACGAAATCAACTTGTTCCACCTTGTTGAAGTTACTAACAATCCAATTCCCTATATGATCCATATTCGTAAATAAAATTCTATTTATTGTCTAGATATCCACGTGTCGATCGTGAAACTCTATTACCTGTAGCAACAAGTGTTGAAGGTTCCGATAATGAATGTTGGTATCCACCTGGCCACGGTGACATTTATCAATCATTTTATCAATCAGGTTTACTTGATCAATTTATTGAACAAGGAAAAGAATATATGTTTTTAAGTAATATTGATAATCTTGGTGCCACCGTTGATTTATGTAAGATTTTTTTTTTCTATATTATTATTCATTTAATCATTTTCAATTAATAGATATTCTTAAACATTTATTAACTGATGAAACTAAACATGAATTTGTTATGGAAGTAACTGATAAAACACGAGCAGATGTTAAAGTAGAAAAAAAGAATTTTTTTTTCCTAATTTTCTAAAACTTTTATTTAATGATCAATAGGGTGGTACTCTAATTGAATATCAAAACAAATTACGATTACTTGAAATTGCTCAAGTACCAAAAGAACATGTCGATGAATTTAAAAGTGTTAGCAAATTTCGGTAAAAAAAAAAGAATTTGAATAATTTAAATTATTTAACTAAATAAATCTTGAATAGAATTTTTAATACAAATAATTTATGGATAAATCTTCCAGCTATTAAACGTGTTATTGAAGATAAAACATTACATATGGAAATAATCGTTAATAATAAAGTAAAATTTAGATTAATTAAAAATAAAAATAAAAAAAAATAATTTATTTAAAGACTACAGACAAAGGTGTTAATGTTATTCAATTAGAAACAGCTAGTGGTGCAGCAATACAAAGTTTTGAAGGAGCACAAGGTAATTATCTATTATATAAATTTCTTTTTAATTATATAATTTTTTTTTTCTTTTATTAGGTATTAATGTTCCACGTCGTCGTTTTCTTCCAGTTAAAACAACATCAGATTTATTACTTGTTATGTCAAATTTATTTACACTTAATCGTGGTAATTTAGTTATGAATGCACAACGTTCATTTCCTTCAGTACCACTTGTTAAACTTGGAACATGTTTTAATAAAGTACAAAATATATTATTATTTTATTTTATTATATTTGTCTTTTCTTTTCTTTTTAAAGGTTAAAGATTTTCTATCTCGATTTCAAAGTATACCTGATTGTCTTGAACTTGATAGTCTTACTGTATCAGGTGATGTTACATTTGGTAAAGGTGTTTCATTACGTGTATGTAGAAAATTAAATAAAAAATAAAAATAATTATTTATTAATTCTTATTTTTAGGGTACAGTTATTATTATTGCTAATCATGGTGATCGAATTGATGTACCACCAGGTGCCATACTTGAGAATAAAATTGTTTCTGGCAATTTACGTATTCTTGAACATTAGTCTTTTGTTTCATTTTTCTGTTATTATATATAATCACGCGATATTTTATTTTCATACCCTTATATTAGAAACGTTTTTTATTAGTAAAAATAACAGTAGTCCTGCAAACCATTTGATATTTTTTAAATAAACATGTTGACAATTGCGTACAACGCGTTTGGATCATATATATATAATGTGGATTTATATTCATTGTAGAATAACAAGAAAAAGAGTTGATGTCTTCTTCATTTCCACTTATTAAATTGGCTATTGAATTTTTTAAACAACTGAGCAAACCACTTGCTAATCGGATTAAAGCAAAAGCTAAAACTAGTGAATTTGCCAAGAAATATGTGAGTGTATATGAATTTAACTTTTTTCTGAACGAATTATTTTGAAAGTATTAATTATATATAAAGAAAGATAGTTGATAATTATAATGAATGATAAAAATTAAAGTAAGAATATTCATTATTCTTGAATTGATATAAATCAATAATAAACTTTCAAGCAACTATAAGTAATTAATATGTTTAACATATGATTAAAAATGTATTTGACATGATTATCTGCAGTGGAAGATTGACCATTCACGTTTTTATTTAGTAGTGCAACTAAAACTAGAAGATATGGACTATGAGATTTGGGCATAAATGAATGTTAATACGCATTTAAGAATTTGGAAAATAAACAAATTTTCGCAGTCAATATGTAGTGTACTTATTAAAACACCAGTTCATTTTTAAAGAGTAATAAATATATACATACATAAAAAAAAAGAACTAAATTCTTGCACAATGTACAATATATTAGTTTTCTAAAAAGGAATTTTTCTACATTGACATGGAGAATTTTTGCAAAACTCTATACATTTGAAATGGCTCTTTTTGAATTAAAGAATTAAAAAAAAACGAGAATACTTCAAAGCGAAGAAAAAGAGTATTATGAATGAGCTTCGAATCTTCTCTAATCAGATTCAAAATTGACTGTAAACTGGATTTGAAATCATATTTGAATGTAAACTTCAATCTAGAAAGATATATAGCTCGCTAATCTGTATACTTGAGATTGTACATAAATTCATTGTACACGAATAAGTTCTTTTAAAGTTTGATATTAATAATATTTCTATTTATTGAAATAGATTTGTATGCCTCCAGCTCAATTCTATCATTGGTATGATGTTAATCTTCGTATGAGAATGATGGGTATTTCAACAAAAAATGTAACAAAAATGACTGAAGAAGCAGCTGTTACACTTGGTGCTGATATTTTAGGAGAAGGTTTGTACAAATTATTAAATTACACCTTAGAAAAATCACTAACATCACTGATTGAATATATATCAATTTATTTCATTCTTTTATTTTAATAGCTATAATTTTATCTGTGGCTGTGGGTTGCGTTGCACTTGAATATGCAAGACGAGCCAAAAATGATAGTGACAAAGAAATTCGTCATCAAGAACGATTATCGAATATTGAAAAAAAAATATCAGAACTTCAAACTATATTAACCAATCAATCATCTTATTTCTTACAATTAGAACAATTATTTCAAAATAAAAAACCATCACCAACATTGCCTTCATCCTTATTGACAAAAAAAGAATTATTATAACCATTATTAAATTTATAATATAACATTACCTGGTTCATTATTGATATAATTATATAGAACGTTACTCTTTCATCAAGATGGCTAAAATCTTTTTTTGTATTTTTCGGATTTTTTTAGTTACATAATAAAAAATAAACCCTACAACAAGTTAAATACGATCAGAGTCAGCATACAATGAATAAAATTAATATTCTCTTTTGTTTAAATGTGTTACTACCATAAAAATCATTTATATCAGTTAAATTGCATAAAAGTCGGCAATTTATCATAGTTAATTAGTTAAGCTGAATGAAGATGATCAAATCTAGTCACAGGACTACGACCGCATCTTGATCTATATATAACTGTCATTCACTATTGTATTCATAGTAGTTTTTCATAAATGAAACGAGCAATAAGATCCTTTTCGGTATGCGCGGTACATAATACGAAAAGTGTTTTTTAAAGGAAATTACTATTTGACTGTCATCTACTAAAAATTGCGGATTAATTGCTAAAAGTAACGCGATTTCTATGGTATGGGCAAATCAGAAGTAGATTGATTTGTTTCTGATAATCATCAGATATGAGCAGAAAACCATAAACTGATGTTCAAAACTCGATGTTTTAAAACAAGTTATTAATGAAAGGATAATCATATTTTTTTATCGATAATAAACATTAAAATAAATATATACTCTATCAATATAAGCAATAAAAAATGATACTACAACTAGTACTCTAATTCAATTTTACAAATACTGGAATTTTCGAGTATTAAGAGTATGGCCATCATTAGCAAAGAGATAACATGAATAGAAAGAAAAATCGTGTCAACAAATCAGTTATTTGAAATTGAAATATGTCGTAATCAGTTTTGTTCTATTTTATTCATAAAGAAATGTTCGGTTTTGTCCATTTGTATTAATCAATCATCGTCAGTTTGAATTTTTTTTTATTACAAATCGAAATCATTTGAACAGAACCAAATAAATTGTAATGACAACCAGTTGCTGATAATGACCATACATTCAAAAATCGAAAATTTCAGTATTTGTAAAACTGAATTAAACTCCTATGATTATTATTTTTTCATTACTTACATTAAATATTCGAGTTACTCTATTCTACATACAATTTTGGTACACCTACACTTCATCCTAAATTGTGACTATATATTTTCACTACATAAATATGAAATAAAATTTTATTTTCAAGTTCATAGCATTTCGTTTTAAATATTTCTCCATATTATTGATATTGCAAGACGGCACGATTCTTTTCAATCGTGCATCAAGATTTACATAAACTTTTTTTCTTCAGTTGTTCAACAACACGGAATTATTCAATATCGATCTCGAATCGATCGGCTTTGTTCAGTGAGATACATTTAGCAAGTTTAGCAATAGAAGAATATTTGATTGATACGTGATTATTAAAGGCACGATGTGATCATGGTAACTCTTGTATATCCTACTCGTAAATATTCTATTGCGGCAAACTAAATTTCGATTTACCACGACGGCTATCTGAACAAGCACTCACGCTCAAGATTCTCAAACTGACCTTTCGCTAATTGACGAAAGTTTGATAAACTATTGCCAATATCAGTGAGAATCCGTCACGCTACTGCCAATTTGAGTGAAACGCTGACATTGGCATCAAATATATTTATAGATGATATTCGCTTTTACCATAATAAAAAAATTTACCCATAGTTTTAGTTCTTAGAAATAATCTATCCAATATTTCCGTAAAATACTGCATGTAGCCTACCACATTTTTAATGTGCACTTACATTAATATCCTAGTGGGAAACTTTCTCATGTATGTTGTGATATCAAATTTCTTCGATAATTATCATCGAAAGTATGGTAGTTACCATTCGCGCTGCAACATTACGATCTCAAACTACTTGATGGTGGAAAACTGTTACTTGATCAAACAACATACTCAAACAAAACAGCTCGAAAAAGTCAATGAATAAAAAACAAAAACAACTTGAAATAAACAATAAACCTAAAACTTATCTGATACAACAACAACAACAACAATCCACATTTGAATTTACTGTTCATCCTCATCATTGAGGTGAACATTCAGAAAAAAAGACTGATGTATCATCTAAATGTTTGTCTGTAAATCAATATGTGATATTATTGTTTTCCAACAGAAATAAAATATCAACATCATCTAATCGTTATGATTGACTACTGTTTTATTAATCAATGAAAGTTCATCATAAAAGAAATCAATATTTACCACATCTCTATTTTTCAGTTATAATCTGATCTTATTTGAACTAGAATTATGTTAATCTAATGAATTTCAATTAAAAATTTTGGTTCAAATCAGAATTTCTAACACAACCTTGATATAGAAGTTAATGTCGTACAGAATAGAATGAGAAGAAATGAAATGAAAAAAAATAATGAAAAACCTTTCAAAACCACATAATTAGACAAATATATTCGCTTATAAGAATACAAATTAATCTAAATTAGATCATCACTATAGTATGTGATAACAATTCTTTGAAAAAATTTCGAAATTTATTTTTCAGAATTGCATCATTGAATTGTCTTTGATTTTTTATTTGTTCGAAAGAATCAAATCTAAAGGGTATAGATATAGAACAAAAAACTTCTGTATCTAGCTAATTTGTACTGTGCATGAGAACATTCTTTCAATTAATTTCAAAAAAGCTTTACAACACCCCAACAATTCTCATTGTAAATTGACTCTCAAAAATATTCATAAAATTATCATTACTCGAAAACAGAAAATCGAATCAAACATATTTTATTTAAATTATGAAATAAAATGTAAGGATACGAAAGCGTATGCATCGACATGATCGATCACCACAAATATTTGACTATTTATTTTGCAATTGATGAATCAGTATGTTCTCATGATTTCATCATTTTTTATAGTAATTGTGTAATACCTGTTGCATGAGATTTGTTTATTACTATTAAAGGAAACGTATGAAATAATAGAACTGAAAAAGATAAAAACTATGGGTGGACATGCATTAAAAAATGTTGTAACACGACGTTATGCACGAGCTGAATATTATATATTAAAAGAACGTATATTAAATAAACTTCAAGGACATATTAATCAATTTGATGTTCCAAAAGAATTTCCATGTAAAGAATCATTTGGTGATCTTGATGTTCTTATTGTATGTCCATCATCATTAAATATTCAAAAATTAATTGAAGATTTATTTAATCCAACAGAAATTGTTCATAATGGTGATGTTTATTCATTTGATTTTGAACAATTTCAAATTGATTTTATTCTTATACCAGAAACTCAATTTTATAATGCAATTGTTTATTTTTCTTATTCAGATTTAGGTGGTTTAATTGGAAATATTTGTCATAAAATTGGTTTAAAATATGGTATACAAGGTCTTTGGATGAATGTACATACAAAAGAATTTGATCCAACAACAACATCAACAAAATTAATTTTATCAACAATTCCTCAAGAAATATTTAATTTTCTTGGTTATGATTATGAAAGATATTTAAAAGATTTTACTAATGAAAAAGAATTTTTTCAATGGATAATTGAAGGAAAATATTTTCGTCGTTTCTATTTTGATGATGATCAACTTAATCATGCACATCGACAACGTACATCAAAACGTCCAATTTATATAAAATTTATTTCATTTTTAAATGAACAACAAATAATTGATGTTAATAAAAATGAATCATCTGAAGATCGAAATCAATTTATTTCACATATTCGTCAACAAGCATTAATCTTTTTTAATAAACAACAAACATATGAACAAGGACTTAATGCACGTGAAGTAAAACGACAATTTCGTGCGAAATATAATGGTCAATATTTTTGTGATATTGATAATATAAAAAATATGATACCTGTACATATGAAAAATTTTGAAAGACGTTTTGCTAAAACTGATGAAGAATTTCATCAATGGGTAATTAATACTGATCATGAAACAATTAAATATGAAATAGATAAATATAAACAAGAATTAAAAACTAATCAATTATCATAACATATAAAAAAATTTTATTGTAAAAAAAAATAACCATAATATTAATAAAGTTACATGTGGATTTTCTATTTTTTCATCAGCACCTAAAAAATAATAATAATGAATTTATTTTATATTTTAAAAAAAAATAGGGGGGGGGGGAAGTTACCATCACTACATGGAATAACATTATCTTTTACTTCAGCTGGATATTTATTATTAATAATACCTAAATCACGATAATTAAGTGAAACTTCATATTGATTTATTATTGGAATATTTTCTTGAAATTCTTTAAGATAATCAATACCTTTACGTTCAGTTATACGATAAACAGTTTATTTATTTGATGACATTATTTATGTAAAAATAATCAAATAAATCTATATGCACGAATAAATCGCACTAAATATTTATATATATATATGACTATTAGACATGCACTTTTCTTGCGTATATATTCATCCTTTTTAGCATGTTCCTTTACCTATCAAGGCTATATTCATCTATTTTTGTCTAGCAAAAAAATATGATTCGTTCTTTACAAAAGTATATTTATATATATGATATCAAGAAAATGTGTTATTCTAAATTTATTACAAAACAACAACAAAAGCACTGTGATAGATTCTATCTACAGTAAAAATAAAATGAAAAACAAGTATTTCTACTACATACACAAGACAAACAACATAAATATATTTTGGTTTTTCTATATCTGGCTAAATATATATATATATATAAATATAATAATTAAATTATCCATCAAGTTTCGGACATTCCGGATGAATAAAATTTCTTGGATGAATCATATCATTTTGTCTTATAACCCATTCATTAGATAAATAATCAATAACTTGTTTTATATGTTGTTCATTTATATCACCATCAAGTTCAGCTAAATATCGATAAAATTTTTTCCATTGTTCAAATGGTATACGAGCATTAGCACCTGGTGGATCGCTTGTTAATAATTCACAAATTTTAATTAATGTATCGGTTAAATTCTATTTAAAAGAAAATTTATATATTTTTAATCTTTATAAATATATCATACTTTAGATAATTTTGATACTGCAATAGCAAGAAATTTATCCCATTGTGTATCATTATTAAATGTACCAATTTGTACAATATCATCAAATTGTTCTCGTGGAATATTTAAATTATCAAATTTATTTTGTATTTCACTTAATGATATTGTACCTTTTGGAGAAAGCTAGAAGAAAAAAAATAATTTTTTAGATTCTATTAAATGATAAAAAAGATTAATTTCTTAAATCTGCTAAATATTATTAATTCTACAAAATATCTTAATCAGAGTTTAGTATCAGTGTATAATCTAATATTAATCGATCGTTTTCTTTAATAGAATTTTTTATCATGATTGATCAATGTAATTGTATCACTATACTGTAATAAAATATACAGACTACTCGATATAATCTTTATAGTTCTTGAATTGATAATGTTTCATAAACTATGAATGTCATAGTCAATATAATGTTTTATTAAATACGATTATCAATGAAAACTGAATTATATATAACTCTTAAGAAATGCTTTACAAAAAAATGAATTGATACTATCTTGTCTTTAAATGATATTAATCTTTATGAGTGTCATGATCAGATATTTAAAAATATAATATACTTGTCGATGTAATATTTTTAATAAACCCATTGTTAATCCTGTATCAATTTTTTGTGTAGCTGCAGGCATTTCTAAACCTAAAATTAATTTTTAAATTTAAATATTATATATTTAAAATTAGTTTTTTTTCTTACGTTCTTTAACCGGTGGTGTTTCACCATTTGCTAATGCTCGAAAATATCTAATTATTAAATATAATAAAAATAATAATAAGAAGAAAATTTTTCAATATAAAACTTACGCAGCACTCCATGCTAATATATCTACTGGTTGTGTTCGAATAGCTGCCTTAGAAAATTGAAGTAAAATATCAGGAAATTCAGGTGGAATAGGAATTTGTTCACTTGTATAATATGGTTCATTAGTTGCCATATTTATTTTTTTTTGTTACAGAAAAGAACTAGATCAGATGTAAATATGTCAGTGAATTTCTACCATTAATATCATCTTATACTTGGCATTTGAATATCATTTTATTATTTTTAATATAAATTTATTTTATAATCTATTTATTAATATTAATAATTTATTTTATCTTTAATTATAAATAAAATTTTATTGAAAAACTTTTTATTAATAAAATATTGACATTGTATGTGGCGCACTT
Organism: Macrotrachela quadricornifera; assembly: GCA_022393335.1. Taxonomy (NCBI): domain Eukaryota; kingdom Metazoa; phylum Rotifera; class Eurotatoria; order Philodinida; family Philodinidae; genus Macrotrachela; species Macrotrachela quadricornifera. The sequence goes on from JAJEKB010018892.1 coordinate 34,551, forward strand.
TAATTTCATTTGTTAATATTTTTTCTTAGGCTCGAAACAAAGACGAACTCAATAAATTTTTTTGTCGGTTATCAAACATGTTTTTCAATTCATAATCCATGAAAGAATTAAAAAAAATATTCTGATATAAAAGGAAATATTATTCTAGATAATAAAATGAAATCATCTTCACGTTCAATACTTCATAATCGAAATGTTGAAAATCATCCAATACCTTCGTAAGAATACTTTCTTCTGAAATGAATTTATCTCTTTTATTTTTCTTTTACAAATATATCGATTTATAGAGAATATTTTTTGGCAAATGATTCTAAGAAACATAATGATGAAAATCGAAAACAACATGGTGCAACATCATCAAATAGTAATGCGGATTTAATTACAAATCATTTAAATGAAACAACAGTAACATCTAAGACAAATACTGGAACACCACAGTGAGTGAAAAATATTTCTATAAGAGAATAGATCTATTGTATTTCATAGTACACACTTCGAACAGATGTAAGAGATAATATAGTGATTATTACATGAGAAGCAAATTGACTATATAGTTAAGTAAGCATATTTATGTCTGACAAATATATTTAATCAATGTACAAGGTCTATGTAGAACTTGTAGACATATGTCAAGACAAAGAAAGCTTATAAAGATAAACAGTAGAAAGCATTAATTTTATATAATTAAGAAACATATATGTAATCGAAAGATTAATTCAGCTCTTATAGAGTCAAAAAAAGTAAAGACAATCTAAATTTTAATATTCATATTTCTAGACGTCAATGGACAATAAATGATTTTGAAATTGGAACACCATTAGGTCGAGGACGTTTTGGTCATGTTTATTGTGTTCGTGAGAAAAAAAGCAAATATATTGTTGCTTTAAAAGTAATTTATCATTAATAAATTTTTTTTTATTGTTTCTTAAAATATTTATTTTAATAGGCTATTATTAAAGATCAAATATCAACACCTCGTTTAGCTAAACAATTAATCAGTGAAATTTCAATTCAAAGTCGTCTTAAGTAAGAATTTTATATCTTCTTTATAAAAACGAAATGTTCAATTATTCAAATAGACATCCAAATATTTTACGTCTTTATGGATTTTTTCATGATGAACAACGAATATTTTTATTACTTGAATATGCACCCGGTGGAGAATTATATCGACGTATGCAAAAAGAAAAAATTCTACAAGAAACTGAAGCTGCTGGAGTAAATAAATATGAAATATAATATTATTAATAAATTTATTGTTTTTTTGCTTTTAGTATGTCTATCAACTTTGTAATGCATTATCATATCTTCATTCAAAACAAATTATTCATCGGTAATTCAAGTTTATTTATTTATATTATCAAAATAAAAAAAAAACAAAAATATAATTCGTTTTTAGTGATATTAAACCAGAAAATATTCTCATTGGAGTTTATGGAATTCTTAAATTAGGTTATTAAATTTTTCATTTTTTTTTTTATTTTATTTTTTTATTTTTTTTTCAGCTGATTTCGGTTGGTCAGCTGAGAGTACTGAAGCAAATAAGTATGTTCTACTAACGATAAAATATATTATTTTAATTCTACTTTTTTTTTTCTTTTCTAATTAAAATAGACGAACAACACTTTGTGGTACATTAGATTATTTAGCACCGGAAATGCTTAATGGAAATGGATATGATGAAAAAATAGATCTTTGGTGTTTAGGTATATTTACTTATGAAATGGTAAATTATTTTAAATTAATTTAAATATTTTTATGTATGATTTTAATTTAAAGATTGTTGGTAAACCTCCATTTGATAGTCAAACTCAACAAGATACAATTCGACTTATTCGAACAAATGATTTATCATTTCCATTAAATATATCAAATAATGCTCGTGATCTTATTACTCGAGTAAAATGAAAAAATTCTTCTTATTTTTTTTTTTTTAAAATAAAATTTTCATATTTTTAATTAAGCTTATTCGTCGTAATCCATTAGATCGTATGCCATTAAATGAAGTAATTCAACATGAATGGATTCTTGAAAATGCAAATATAAAAGCAATTGATGAAAATTATGAGAAAATTAATAAAACAACATTAATTAATCATAATGATGAAAATTAATATCTTAAATGGATATTATTATTCTATTTATTTTTCTTTTCTAATGACACTTCTTATTAGTGTCATCTCTATGGAATTTTCTTTCTTTCTTTTTTTTTCTTTTTGTATATATACTTTAATTAATGGATAAATATAGGCAATGGAAGATACTAGTTTGAAAATATTTCTTGATTTTTATGTAGGATTTACTGTCAATCAAATGTCATACATATATATATACAGCTGACTAAGAATAATAAGAAAAAAGACAGTTGATATCTAACAGTAGAAGATGATGATGAGTAGTTGTTCTTTGTTTGTTTCTCTTCTTTATTATCATTTGTTATTCTTTTATTGTATTGTCTCAACTATTATTCTAAATAAATTCTCCGTCGAATTGATCGCATAGTGATGCGAGATGTAAGCGTTAGATCGATGAAAAGAAAGGAAAGAATATAGAATAATCCTTCCCGTTCTTTCTTCTTTTACTCTCTGTTGATACTACTGTCTCTAATGGAACTAGTACTACTAAACAAGCATACATAGTTAGAGAGGGTCATTGCATTGTGTTAACCCGGCACTTAATGGTACGAATGATAATGCATATATAGAAGTTTCAACATTATCAAATTGCATATTCACTCGATTTGTTGTCTCACATATTCTATCGATAATGTCGGATCATGAATGTATTGATGAAACATTATCCTATGCATCATCATCAACAATGATAAGTCAATATTCATTTTGGTTATATAGGTAAGGAAAAACTAGAAAGAATATATTATATATTTAAAAATAAAAACAATCAAATCTATATAATATAAACGAGGTTTATTAAGAAAAAGAAAATGAATCAATTTATTAAACAGAAATAATGAGTTGAGAAAATCTCAAGAGAATTTTGATGATGAAGAAGAAAAAAAAAAAAGAATAATGTCTTTTTTTATATGATTAGAAATGAAAAAATTGAATCACTCAATTTATTTATACGTCCAATAATATCTACAGATATATTTGAATTAAAAAATTTATTTACTGAATGTTCAATATTTCAACGTGCATCAATTGATTTTTCTATGTATTATTTTGCATTTCGACCAAAACATTCATATACAATAACATCTAAACAAGGTCTTTTAGCACATGCATCTATTAAACAATGGAATATTGAAAATAATTCAATGTCATCAATATTTATGCTTGGTCTTGTTTATGTACGTTCAGATTATCGAAAATTTGGTATTGGAGAATTATTAACAAATTATCTATTAAAATTACGATCTGAAGATATTAATTCTATTCATGCAAATATATTAACACAACATTTACCATTTTATATTCGTTATGGTTTTCAAGCATCATTTTCATTAGTTGGATTTACTGGAAAACTTAATGAATTTTATAATTTAACAAATATGTTTGATGAAGATATAAATATTCAATTATATGAATTATCTGATATACTTGATATTGCTTCATATGATCGTCATATATATCCAATATATCGTGTACAATATTTTGAACAATTACGTGAACATATGTATTCAATAGCTGGTTATGTTGCACGTTCAACAAAAACAAATTCTATATTAGGTTATGTTATATTAAATTTTAGTCAAGAATTTATTAAATGTGGACCATTATATGCTGATAATATAAATATAGCTTTATTATTATTAAGACAATGTGCAACAGATTATGATGGTACAATGATATTATCATTACCTGAAGATAATCGTATAGCAATAAAAATGTTTGAATCAAAACATTTTAAACAAACAGATATTCTTCATCGAGTTTATAGAGGTAATGAAAATATTTTAAATGAAAAAAAAATTTTTCAACATATTTGGGCTATTACTGATGATTGGCTTTCGTTAATATGAATATATTTTATATATGTGAAAGTATTTCTTTTTTTATTTGCGGGTGCTTTGTCATTTGTGAAGTGTGATAAAAAATCAAATATATTTATGTGCTTTTTGTTTTTTTAAATAATTGAAATAAAATTAAAAGAAAAAAAAACGTTTAAATGATAATCTACAATAAATTTTATTGTTTATTGTAATATAAGAAAGATTTCAATTTTTGATCTTGTCATCTCGAATTGTAAAATATTTCTTTGACATTATTGATTAATGATTTCTTTACAGTTCATTGCTCAATAATATATTGAGATTAAATCGATTAAAAGCAATTTTTATCTTTAGATGTTGTCATCTCCTATTTCATAAATGATAAGAGATAATCAATCTTACAATAACCATTAAATTCTATATGAGAAATAAGAGATGAAATTATGTAATACATAGTCTAAAGGTCATTCATTTTTTACAAAATGAAAAATGAGAAAATAAAAAATAGTTCAAAAATCGTAGTTCTTTAATTCTGAAATGATATAAATCTGTAAAAAGATAATAATAACACACTGTAACCTTTCTCTAGTTTATGTGATCAAAACAAAAAAACGTAGATCGAATGAGTCATTTAAATTCAAATGAATCAATAGTTTTGTCAGGCAGTTCAAATTAATTTCGCATTTCTCACAAGCAATTAGTAATTACAATAACAAGTTTCTTTTTTTTTGTATCTTTAACAGAATTTTTTCTATTATTATTTTCATCAGCAGATATAAAAATATCAAGTACCATTGATACTAATGAGTTCATTACATGATGACTTATAGAATCTCACTAAAACCTATGTTGTATTCATTAGATAAATATTAATAATATTTACATGTCTAACTATATTTATTTTTGGAATGGTTCTAATCAAACACCAATCCTTAGTAAAAATAGATGTCACATAAAAATATTTGAATGAATCATAGATAAGCTATTTCAAATAATAATAAATTGTGTATATCAGTTAGTCACAAATATATTTGTTATAAATGAACTAATAGAAAATAAAATATTTATTTTTTATTTTAGTACAAAACACAATATGAATAGCGATGAAGATAGTAATCCATTTGCTGATCCGTCAATTCGACAGGCAACAGCACAAACATTGTTTGTAGTTTGTTAATATTTTCTAATTTAATTTAAATTAAATTATTTTAGTACAAATCAACAAACATTAAATGAATATAATCCATTTTCAAATACAACAGTAGCAGCAAAAGTATGTTTATTTAGATTCTTTTATTATACATATTTTAAATATATATATATTTAGCCTCAACCATCAAATCAAACATATGCAGCTGCTTCTGTACCAACAAGTCAACCAGCAGCACCATCATATGCATCGGTAACAATACCTGCTGGTATTCAACAAACAACAGAAAAATTTGGTGGTAATACAACTCGTGTTGATCTAAGTCAATTGGAACGACAACAAGCAGAACTTGAACAACGTGAAAAACGTCTTGTTGAACGTGAACGGGAAATAAGAAATTTACAAACTGGACGTAAGTTTATTTTGTTTTATTATTATTATTATTATTATATAAATTGATTAAAAGTCCAGGTAAAAGAAAAACAACTGTTTTTTTTCGATGAATCATCATAGTATCTTTTCTTTTTTTATTATGATAAAATTTATTTTTAGTTTCAGGTACTTCGTAAAACTATATTTTCGATTAAAGCTAAAATTTTAATATTAAATAATTTTTTAAAAATAATAAAGATCAATATTCAACTAATTCTTTTTAAATTGATATGTATTCTATAAAATTTATTTTTTATTATTGTTCAGTTTTCGATGACGCTTCCTGATAACGTTTATATAGAAGATGGGAGATAATATATCGAAAATCTCTTCTGTATAGATCTTGAATGTTTCTTATCTAAATTGTACTATGTGAGATGTTCCAGTTCATTAATTATTTGAAAGAGGAAGAGAAAAACTAATGCATAAAAGACAATGACAATAAAGAAAGAGACATTAGTGATAAGATAATGTTATCTGTTGATACTAATAAATGTGATTACGTATTTGGATAAAATATGTTTCTTAATAATAAATTTCTTTAGATCGTGATAATAATTTCCCACCATTACCAAATTGGTGTCCATGTCGACCATGTTTTTATCAGGATATAAGTATTGAAATTCCAAATGAATTTCAAATATGGGTTCGTTATCTTTATTATTTATGGTTATGTATGTATATTTAAATTTAATATAATTTTATAATTTATTATTTTTATTATTCAGTCTATTCGGCTACATTAGCTTTGAATATAATTGCGGCATTCTCTTATCTTAGTTAGTTAAAAAAAATAATTTTAAATAAAATAAAAATTAATTATTTGTTTTTTTTTTTAATTTTTCTAAAGTGGTTGATAAAGCAGGTGCAACTACATTTGGTTTATCAATTGTTTATTTTCTATTATTTATTCCAAGTTCTTACATCTGTTGGTTTCGACCAATATATCGAGCATTTAGGTAATGTATATATTTATTACTAAATAAATTTTCGAAGAAAAACTTATTCTAGAGCTGATCGAGCAGTTGATTTTATGATATTTTTTTTTATATTCTTCTTTCAAATATGTATCTCTGTTTTCATGGTATTGGGTTTAAAATACTCAGGATTTTGGTAATGAAAAAAAAAAAAGGCACATACAAAAAAACTAAATGAGAAATTATCTAACCTAATCACTATAATTTTTATTCTTATTTTTAAATTTACTAACAATATTTCTGTCTGAATTAATCTAGAGAAGACAGTGCATCAAATTTTATGATATTCTTTCTCATTTTCTTTATACAAATTATCATAACAATATTACAATTCTTTGGTGTTGCTAATCTTGGATGGTAATATAATATAGATTTTATTTATATTGTATTTTGCATGATTGTATTTTAATTAATGTTACTTATTTGTTTGTTTTTTTTTGCATGCATTCATTTAAGCATGAAAGAAAACAAAAAATTGTCTATGATAAAATAAGTTTATTGATATATCTAGAGATCGACATGATTCAGGTTGTTTTTCAAAATTTAAATTGAGCGAGTTTGATATAAAATTTTTTATTCTTTCACATGAAGATCGAGTCAAAATATGAGATTAATAGATTCATGTTCCGAGAGTTTTTTGTAACTACTGTACATAATTATCTTGATGTACTTTTAGAAATGATAGTTGTTTTCTTCTTCATTAATGCTTTATTTATTGTCACTAATATTCTTTTTGTAATTAGAATATTTGATGTGGCATGTGGTGGGTGCTTCTTATGCTAATTATTATTGCTTGCTATTGCTAAAATAAAAAAAAAAGCTCATCAAAAATACTAATTTTAAATATAAAAATAAAATATAGAATAATTACTAAATATATATATATGTGTGTGTATTTTTAGTGGTTTTATATTGATGATTAAATTATTCTCACTTGGTGGAAAGAGTATTGCAGCTGGTATTATTGTTATGATTGTTACATTGAATTTTGCTCTTATTGCTCTTGCTGATGGTTTATTATTGATTAAGGTGAGATAAAAATAAATATATTAAATATTGATTATATAATTATCAAATATATATAGACTTCTAAGATAGACTTTTAGACAAGTGTTCTTATAATTAGTTTATATGAATATATTTTAGGTTCATCGATTATATCGACAATCAGGTGCCACACTTGAACAAGCCCAAAGAGAATTTCAATCGGCTTTCGTAAACAAGTAAATTTTAATAGAAAATAGTAAATTATTTCTAATTTTTGTTTTTCTAAATTTCTAGTCCAACTGTACGTGGAGCAGCTCGTGAAGTAGCTACAGCCGGTGTTAATCAAACAATACGTAGTAGTGGGTATCAATAATAACCCGATTATATTAAAAAGATTATCTAATAAAGACTATAAAACCCTTTTTTTTTCTCGTTTCATTATGATTGTATTTATTCATGATTATCTTTTGAAAAATCTATAAACTATATATAACTTTAACCAAATCCTTTTATTTTATCCTATGATAGTTCATTTGATGTTGTATATCATATAAATATATATATATATATCTTTAATTCATTTTAGATAGCTGATTATTTTTTTATTTAAAATGGAATACTATAGTATGAAAAAGACGGATAAAGCTATTGTTGATCCAGATATACAGAATGAAGCACGACGTTATTCAGTTCGTACACGCCTTGCCTTTTTACCAGATGATGTCATTGGTGAATCATGGTATTTTCGACTTTTAACATTTATTTATTACTATATATTTGTTTATTTTCATGGATTTGAAAGTAAGAATTACAATGAAGATTTTAAAATTGAATTTGAAATAATTTATTTTCATAATAATTGTTATACTATATACTATAGAAATATTTAATTATAGTTGTCGGTATGGATAAAATAGATCCTAATGAAGGTTGTCTTTTTATTTCTCGACATTCGACACATAATGCTGAAATTCAAGGTACTATTGTATGTACATATCATGAAACAGGTCGAGTTGTTCGGTAGATATTATTATGATTCTCCAAAAAAAAAATTTTATTTTCATTTTAAAATTAATTAGATCTTTGATTCATCGTTATCTTTTACCCTTCTTTCCAATATTACGATTGATGGGCTCGGTAGCAGGTCAACGAGACACTGCATTATCTTTATTAAATAGTGGATTTTGGGTTGCTGTTATTCCCGGTATTGATAAAACGATGAATTAATTGAATTATATATTTAATTATTTGAATATAGGTGGAGCTGATGAAGCTATGGTTGGTCATGAAAATGCATATAAAGTGTGTTGGCCAGAGAAACGTAAGATTTAAATAAATGATGCATAATAAATAATATTTAAATAATAGGAAAAGGTTTTGCACGTGTTGCTACACAAGCTGAAGTACCAATTTTTCCAATATTTATGGCTAATCAAGAAGAAATGCGTTGGAATCCAATACTTTATTTTTGGAATCTTTTAGGTCTTGGTCGAGTATTTTCTAATATTATTAAATTAAATATACCAATTCTTACACGTATATTAAATTTTATTGGTATGTGGATTTGGTTTACAATGACATGGGTTCAAATTCCAATACCAGCTAAATTAACATTATATGTTGGTGATGCAGTTCCATATGATATGACAAAAGATACAGTTGATGATGTGAGTTAATAAGATTTCTTCTTATTTATTTTTTCTTTCATATTAATATTTGAAAGGTTGTTGAACGAGCTCGTCATAGTTTACAAACATTGATTAATCGTCGTCAACCATATGGAAAATCCTATTCAAATGCTATTCAACAAAGAATTGAATCATTAAGAAAATATTGGAAAGGAAAATTATTTTAATGAGAATTATATAGTCAGTTGATTATTCTTTTTGATATTACATCTAATGTGATTTATTTGTGATTGAAGCAATTATTTTTAGTAATCCATTTTGTGATTTATATCAAAGATTCTTGTTTTTGTTTTTTTTTGAGAATGTTTTTCTAAAAGATTTCACAAGTAAAATCTATGTGATAATAAAACTTTGTTTTTCTACAATATTTATTCCATAATTCTATTATAATAATACTATTGTTGTTACGTTGGATGACACAAAGTCAGTTTTTATTTTTATAGAAAGCAATAAATTTTTAAATGGTTTCATTTAAATTTAACCTCCTCAAACGCATGATATCTAGAAAGTTCGAATATTATCTAACGACATCCTTCAAGTAAAGAATTGTAAATCTTCCGTGACTCGATTTATATTTAACTTAAGACTTAAATAATTAAAATCTCTATCCTTTATTTGTTCATATGCATAATTACTGCTGAATATCAATGAAAAAACCGTAAACTTGCAACTCGTTAATATAAAACGTGGTTGAAACTAGCTAATGAACTTTTTTTTTATGAAAAATAATTTAGTAAAAACGCAAAATTACTTTTGTCATACACCTCCATTTACTAATCAATAAGTACTCATTTGGAAAATCATGAAAATAGTTTTTGCTGACATTTTAAAAATTTACTTTTTCTTTTTGAGAAAATTATAATCATAACAAGAAGTTAAAAAGATGTAAGTACTACTGTTTATTCAATTATTTTATGTTTGTAATAAGTTATTTCTTATATAAGCACGAGCACAATAATGATAATTAATAGCGTAGAGAATAATAAAAATTTGAAAACAAACTCGTTTAAATGTCTTGTCTGGAATCCCGATTGTGATACATTCACGTTCGAAAGAAAAATGCAAGAAACGACGTTTTTTGCATTTTTCTTTCAAGCGTAAATCGATTACAATCGCGGTTTTAGATTGAGCGTTTAAACGCGTTTTTTCAAATATTTGTCTTTATAGTTAGAAATCTAATCTAATAACACAATTTACGTCGTATGCAAATTTCGTTGACTTTTATGCTTTATCTTTGTTTTTTTTTGCATCTCATTTTTTGATATAAATTTATTAATCTTAAACCGATTAATCATTTTTAACCAATTGTTTTTTTTTCTTCTACATCTTTATACATTAATTACAAAATTATATTGAATATATGTATGTTAGATTAAGTAATTTTACTTTAGCGTTGAAAAAACTGTAAGTTCTTATTATTTCTTCAAGATTTTTTGTAGTGGAAATAATTCTTACCCTAACCGCCTATTAAAGATAGTAATTTAGTTTGTTTAATTATTGTTTTCATGATGAATTCTTTTTTTCTAAAGTCAAAATAAAAGAAAAGAAGAATAAATAAAAAATCAAATGCGCCATTTACTTTAAAGATTCGTGATGTCTTATAATAAATATTTTGAAAATAGGATTGACATGACTTTAAATCATTCAATTGAGGATATTAATATTTCTCATTATTCACCTACTTTTATAACTATATTTATACCAAGTAGTTTTCTATGTTTAGCATTAATAATTATTTTTATTATTTATATTTATCTACATAAATATCATAAAAATTTAAATGAAAATGAAAAATTTAAACATATGAATATTCTTAAACAATATATTAATTATCTTAAAGAATTTAATGAAAAACAAAAAGATCAAATTATTTTACCATCATATCAATGTCAACATCATCAAAATTTTCAAAGAAATATAAATTAACACTTCTATTTATTCTCAATTAATATTATAAAGTAGAATTATTGACAGATTAATAATGTGTATTTGTCAACAAATAAAAAAAAAAGAATTATTTCATGAGAAACATTTTTTTATTAATGAATTGTTCCTATTATTTATATTATATTTGGAATTGCGCATCGATTCCTATGAGAGAAAGATAGAGAGATATTTATAATAACTGTTAAATATCGATGTGAGATAATAATCTATTTCTCATTTATTATTGTATACGATCAATATGATAGTATGCATTCGATTTTCTATAATTGTTACATACTTTATAACACAAGAGAAATAAGTTCGAGAAAACGAAGAAAAATAATATTTTTTTTCCTCTTTTTTTTTTTATTATTATTGTCTCTTTGTCTATAGAGAACAAAAGGGAGAGTGAAAAGGGTAAAGAAATATAGGCCGATATAAAAAAAAAAAGAGTTTTCATCCTGCGGATTGTTTTCAAGCATGCTGTTACTACTATTATTATTGTATACGGCACTATTGATGATGTTTTCCTTGTCGCTTGACTCGTTCGAGCAAATGAAGAAGGAAACGAAGAAGAAGAAATAGTAGTGAGTTTTCAGCCCTTAGGCTAATAGACGTACTTCAACATATTCTACCAAAAAATAGTAATAGTTCATAGATATTTAAATTAGAATGAGTGTACTCATACATCTTTTCTAGTTTTATTTATCACAGATTGTTAATGTAATAGTTTTTTTTTACATATTCGCTATAAATCAGGTAAAATTAGAGTGTTTCCTTTGACATTTTTCTTGTAAATTCGGATATACGCTTAAATGCGTCTTCGAACAACAATTCTTGTTTTTTTTCTCCTTTAGAGATTATTGAACATTTTATGTTATATTACATATTAATTTTTTATTTCTTCTTGGATCTAACTAGGAGAGTATGCGAATATTAGTTCATTTTTATTTGGAATTAAAGTCACGCAATAAAAGAAGAAAAATTAGTAATAATGATCTTTTAAGATAATAATTAATATGAATAGAAAAATGGATTTTATATAAAACTATAAGTCATAATCATTATTTCTTTTTTTTATCTAGGTCAAATAAATGATCGTTTGAATTATAAAAATTTGATATATAAACGATTAATATGAAATAATGAGTAAAAAAGTGCGTGTTACCTAGATTTTAATGTCGTTTCTGATGGAAAATAAAAAAAAAAGATTGTTTCTTTTTTCATTTAGGTACTATTATTTATATTGAAGAAAAAACAGTTTATTAACTTCTTTTTTTTATATATTCATAAAATAAATATATTTTTTAATTTGAATATTTCTTTAACATAGCAATCATTTGTCACTTGTATCAACGTATATTTATCTTAGATAGTAGCGCTCAATACTTTTTTTTTATTTAATACAAATCATTGTTCTAGGGTTTAACGATTCTTTTTCTTTATTTTTTATTTTAAAATATTAGTATTTGTAGTATGATTATGATTTATAAATTTTTTAGATGAAAGACGCCGGTAATAGTTCGTTTGTATGTCCAAATGATCGTCAATTGCAACTTCGAGCAAAGTATAAATTTATTTATAAAAATTTTATAAAAATTTTTTTTTCTCTAGACTTAATTCCGGCTGGTCATTTCATACAAATCGTACATCAACAAATCGTAATATTACTCCAAGTTCACCAAGTAATACTCAATTATTACATGATGAAGAAATTCAACGTATTACACAAGTTCTTGAACGTGCACAACGTATTCAACTTCTTGAACAAGAACGTGTTGAGTAAGAGAATAAAAATAAAAAATATTATTTTTTTAATTTTCTTTTAATTTAAATAAAGTAAATTAATTGATCGTCTTGATAATATGAAAAAACATGCAACAGGTAATGGTTCATCTCAATGTGTATTATGTGCCGATGGATTTGGTATGCTAGGTGCATCATCTGTTTCATGTGTTGATTGTCATAAAGTATAAATTATATAGAATATTTCTTATTAATTCCTTTTTTTATTTTAGTCTGTATGTAATAAATGTTCAATTGAAACTGTTTATAATCAACAAGTTATATCATTATGTAAAATTTGTAGTGAAAATCGTGAAGTAAAAATTTCTTTTTTTGTTTTTATTTAATAAAAAGGAAATTTGTTATATAGTTATGGAAAAAATCAGGTGCTTGGTTCTTTCGTACATTACCTACACGTTCTAGTTTACCATCAAGTGTTAAACCGTCCTCATCAGTCATATCATCAGTAATGACAAAAAGTAAAATATTTAAATTCTTATATTGAAAAATAAATATTTCCTTTTTAGGTAATAATGTATCAATCGATGATGATTCAAGTTCAGATGATCAACAGAATGATAATAATAGATTTAATCGACAATCATCACCTATTACAGGTTTAATTCAAAATAAAAGAAAAAAAAGGAATTTTTTTTATCTTATATAAATTTATTTAGCAATACCAAATAATCATTTTCCAACTATAAATCCATTTCAACAAGTATATGATAATACAAATTCAATAGGCGAACATGATCGTGATGAAAGTATAGACTCACTTAAAAGTGATGAAAAAAGTTCAAAAGGTATGAGAAATTTCATACAAAAAAATAACTTTTCTAGTTTATTAATAAGATTAAGCAGCTACATTATATTATTGCAGTGTCAGTCACTATAAACTAGATAAATATTTCAATATAAGCATTCGTTACTTTCATTGAACAATATCAAAAAGATAATCTTATGTCGTATATTTCTTCAATATATCAGTAGAAGATTGTTAAACAGATAACAGCCTATCATTTATTAGATTCTTGAACAAGAGACATTTTCAAATTTCTTTTTAAATAACTTGCGAACACGAAATGCAGTTTTCTCTATAATATTTCAATCAATAGAAAAGAAAGAAGAATTAACTTTTGTATGAGATATTAATAATATAATTTTTTTAGAACTTTCTATTGATGAATATTTACCAAAATCTCAACCAACTCAATCACGTAATTCATCAATTAATTCTAACACAGTATTACCATCAACATCATCAATTATTGTTAATACTTCATCACCAGTTGATGATTGTGGTTTGTTTTTTTTATTTTAAAATAATAAATAAATAATTAAAGATTTTTATTATCTAGGATTTGGTACATTAGAGTTTGAAATAATTTGGAAAGAATCTTTAAATGTTTTAACAATAACATTATTACGTGCACGAAATCTTCGATCATGTGATTCAAATGGACTTTCAGATCCTTATGTTAAATTACATCTTGTACCTGGTGTTGCTAAAGTATATTTATTAAATAAATAATTTATTAAAATATTCTTTTTGTTTTTGTTTTAGGCAACAAAATTACGAAGTCATACAATTCGTCGAACATTAAATCCAGATTTTGATGAAACACTTGTGTATAATGGTATATCATTAGATGATATGAAAAATAAATCACTCAAGTAAGATTTATAAATTATAATTGAAATAATTTTTTTTTATTTAATAAAAGATTTTCGGTATATGATGAAGATTCTGTTGGTTCTGATTTTCTTGGTGAATATCGTTTAAAATTATCAACAATACGAACTGATATAAAAGAAGCATATTCGGTTTATTTACAAAATAAAACTGAAGTAAATAGAAAAACTAAATTTACCTTTTTTTCTTTTCTCCTCATTTATTTATTCAATTCATATATATCATCAACACTTTCAAAAATTTCTTTATTTTTTTCTTATTAGGATAATGAGGTAAAATAAAATTTGTAATCATATTGCTTTTGTTTGTTTATTTATGATTATAATTATTATTTAATTTGCTTATTTTATTGTTTTATGTTTGTTGTTATATGGTTTTGGGAATATCAGAATTTTCTTTAACTTCTTTTTTAAAAATTTTAGCAATTATAAAGATTTTTCATAACAACTATTGTATAGATAAGATTGAAATTTTTGGATAACTATGGTGTAAGATTTCATTAGTATATACTTTTTTAAAACTATCTTAAGATTAAGTTTTTGTTTTCAATAAGAATTTTTTTTAATTATTATTTAGCTTCCAACTGATGAAGATAAAAATGAACGTGGAAAACTTTTTATTAGTCTTATGTATTCAAAATCAACAAGTAATTTTCATGTTAAAATTATACGTGGTTGTCAATTATTACCAATGGATTTTGGTCAAACATCAGATCCATATTGTAAATTAATATTATTTCCTTCGAATGATATGGGTACAAAATGGAATTTTAAAACAACAGTTAAAAAACATACATTACAACCAGAATATAATGAAGAATTTACTTTTCAACATATACAATTACAAGAATTAATTAGTAAAACATTACAAATAACAGTTTATGATAAAGATATTGGAAAAAAAGATGATTATATTGGTAATTATTATTTATTTGATCATAAAAAATTTATCTGGAGGGAATCACAGAGAAATTTTATACATAAAAGATCTGAGAGAGATCAAGAGGAAATTCTCAATGGCAATATATGTTTTCTAACTTAGTTTTTGTTGTTGATATCAAATATGGCATAAATTTTCCTTGAAAATGATTTATTCATGATCAAACAAATCGATTTTAGGAGCATTGTTTGTAATTATTGATAGTATTTTGGATTATCATGCTAATATTTAAAAAACTTAAATTATAATACATTTTGTAATCTCCCCCCCTAAAATAGAAGACTATGTCTAAGCAAAAGTTCGTCCGTTCTATTAGAACGTCATGCACGAAATGATGGTTAATTATTTATTTATTAATCATTAAAAAATTGTTCTCAATAGAAGGTCATATAAAAACTAACGATGCATGAAGACGCAGTATAAAGCCATGTTCTTTTACTCTTGAGGGAGGCGGGGGCAATACTAATAAAAATTTCTCATTATGATGACTCAGATCTTCTCTGTTCATATTGTTAATCAATTCTAAGTATATACTTATGATTTGTTTATTTTAGGTGGTTTTCAATTAGGTCAAACAGCATCAGGAGATGATTTAAAACATTGGTTATTAATGGTTAAATCACCTGATCAATGGGTTGATATGTGGCATAAATTAAAACCTGAACAATTTCATTCAACATTACGTCAACGAGATTCACAAACATCTCGATAGAAATATTTATTAATTTTGACATTATTTTTTTTTTCTTTGTGAATCGTTCTCACGCAGGTACGCAAAAAGAAAACAAAACAATTTTACTTACTACAGATCAGTGACTATGTGCCTTGAATGATGATGTATATTATTGTATTTCATGTATAGAGATAATTTTTTTTTCTTCTTTGTATGAATTGATCGTCACTATTGTCTTCCTTCTTTTATTTTTTCAAAAATTATGATCATCATTCTTTGTTTATATTGATAAGAATGCTTTATATCATGACTGAATATCTTAAAATCAAGAAATGTACTTTTTTTTTCTTTATACAATGAAAGACATTATATCTGCAAAAAATTCTTTTATTTTTATTTTTTCTTTGTTGTGAACTTTAATCATATCCGTTATTTAGAATACTCTTTATTTTTTCTTTTCTTTTCTTTAACATATATGTGAACATATTTACAAGATAATCTTTCTATTTTTATTTTGTTCTTTCAAAACTTTTAAAAGTAAAAAATAAAACATTAAATATTTAAATATCATTTAACGCCATCTTTGTTATTTTTAAAAATATTTTAGCAACACTTACAAGGCTGTTGCATAGTAACCTAATACGATGAAAAAAGAAAACGATTATTAATATATTCTTATTTGAACATAAGAAAATAAAATGGAACAAGTTCAAGTTTTATCAGCTGTTTGTAAAAAACTTAATAATGATATTGAATCTTTAGCTAATCAAACATCTATACGAGAATCTTCAATAGCTAAATTAGAATCTAATCAACAGGGACATGATGAACAATTACGTCAATTAAATATGGATCTTCAAATAAAATTATCTAAAACAGATACTATTGTACAAAAATTACAATCTGATGTTGAACAAATGTCACATGGTGTTCGAGAAGTATTGAATAGTCAACAAGATACAAATCGTTCAAATATTCAACGTTATCAAGAATTAAAACTTGAAGTAAAATTTTAAAAAAAAAGAAAAACAATGTTATTTTTTTTTTTTTTATTAAAATAGATTTCAACATTAAGTCAACGTGTTGATAGAATATTTAATGAACAACAAATTGTATTACGTACATTTGAAACTGATACAGCACGAGCTTTATCAACAGCTGATTCACGTTCACGTGCATTTGTTGATGAACTTCGAAATCAAATATTTCAAACTAAAAGTCAAGATGATAGTGAACGAGAACGAACTGAACAAAGAATGAATCAAAAAATTGACGAAATTAAACGATCAATAGAAAAATATGTAAGAAAAAATAAATATTTGAAAACTATTTTATTATTTTTATCTTAATTTTTAGGAACGATTAGATAAAAAAATTGATGAAGCTATACATCAATTTGAAAGAAAAACAGCATCATTGGAAGAACATTATAGACGAGCAATATCAGATTTAACTCGAAATAATGAAGTAAATTATAAAAATATTTTTTATTTTCTTATTTTTTTTTTTTTAGTCTGTTGAACAAACAGTCTATAAACGTTTTGATGAAAAATATCAAAAAACAATGGCTAATTTAGAAAAAGTTAAAAAAGAAATGCGAACATGTTTTGAATCACTTGAAGGTTCTGTTAAAACATTACAACGTATAACTGATGGACGAATTAAAGTAACAGAAGAAAAATTAGATAAAGAAATTGAAAAACTTCGAAGTATGATTGTTCTTATTTAATATGGTTTTCAAAATAAAAAACAAAAACAAAAAAAAGTAATCAATATATATCATGTTTATTCATTTCAAATTAATAGATAAAGGATGTTTTTAATCTTGATAAAGTTAGTTAATATGTAAATAGGATATCATCTATGATTGATTCTATATATTGAATAACCCCATAAATATAAACGATATTTACATCGCGTATTTTGATCTTTAAATATATTTTATTAAAAACAACAAAATATACCATAAGATACAGCATTAGAATCTGTACGATACACAAAAAATAATTTCAAATAAATAAAAAAAACAAAAAAAAAAAATTTTGATCTCTATAAATTGTAGAGTTTTTCATGTTCTATATGATGGTATATTTTATGTTTTTAAAAAGATGTATTGAAAAAAACAAAATAGATGATGTAAAAATGGTCTATTTGCTACAGATCACTCATTATACATAATATTTGGGTACTTCAATTGATATTTCAAAAGATATTTTTTCTTGTAATGATATGCGAAACAATATTAGACTGGTGAATAGTTTGTTTTTTCAAATCAATGTCTCGTTTAATTACTATGTATGTCGGTTTACTAATATTTCAAATTATTGCTTTTTTTTATTTGTTATTTAGTCCATTGGGTACCTTGAAATTATTTATGAATACATCATCTTATTCAAACTCCTCCACAAAATTGAAGGTCATCTCATATTATAGAACCAGTTCGTAGCGGAAATTTTTTTCGAAAACGCCACATAGAGATAGAGCAATTTTTTACAAAAGAGAATGTCATACCCTTCTATTCTTGAGAAGGCTTTAATAAATATCCAAAGAAAAAAAATAATAAGCGTAATATTTATTTGAATATAATGACAAGAGAATATATCATTTAAAAATATTGATATAAGTACTCACAGATAATGTACATATGGTTAGCTAAAAATTCTCCTTTATATATACATATATAAATTAATTTTATAAAGGTTTACAATATATAAAATGTGTTATAAATCATAAAATCAAAAGACCTTCATGTCAAGAAAACAGTAAGATAAAGTTGAAGGACATATTTAAAATGATAACTAACTGTATATTAATCACTATATTAATATAACATATCAATGTGATTCGAGGTTAATGAAGAATGATAGAAAACGAAGGCTATATAGTGATATGAGATATACTTGTAAAGATAGCAAATCATCACGCTTTTCAAGGTCTTTTGATTTTATAATGATAAATCTTAAACAAAATTATCTCTGAACACAATCGATTACTTATATTTTTTTTTGGCTATTTATTATTTTGTCTTCGCTTATTAGAATCTGTCGAAAAGAATAAACATGTATGTTTTGATGAAGCGTGTCAATTTTCGTAACGTTTTTTCCGTCTTCTCATAACTTTTACATATTCATTTTCGAAGTAAATGCATCTTTTGACTTTTTTGTTCTATCACTGTATATATACATTTATGATTGGTACATAATGTTGTCAAACTATCGTATTTTTTATCTTGTAATATTTTTTTTGCTTATATATATATATATTATTCATTTGTATCTGGTCATCGTTTGTTTAAACCAAAGATTTTTATCTTCATTTTGTCCTTAAATTTGGTTGTATATGTATTTTTTCAAGATGATTTTAATTTAAAAGAGAAAAACATTTCTGTCAATATAATAATAATACTAATAATAATAATAATGACCCTTTTGATCTATAGAATAAGTGCGAAATATGGAATATGTAGTTTTATTCTTCTGTATTTATCATTAGAAAAAAAAATTTAGCATTAATTATTAACTTTGAGAAAAAATTATCACAGGCCTAATTGTTACGAGTTATAAATAAAATAATTTCCTTAACTGAATGAGAAGGAAAAACTAAGAAAATACGTATAAAAGTGGGTGAAAAATAAAAAGTTAAGTTCTTTATAAACCACCTTGGTAGAATTGACGAAATTCGTTTGCATCAACAGCTCCATCTCTATTTTTATCGGCACTGTTAAAAGCAGCGGCAACGACATCAAAACCACCAGCACCACCAGCACCACCAGCTCCTCCTGATGAAAAGCTTGATGATTCATATGATGATGAGCCAAAGCCACCACCTGAACCGCCACCAAAGCTAGCATCAGCAGCAAAACCACCAGCACCTCCTCCCAAGCCTGACGAAAATGATGCTGATTCGAAGCCAGATGCTCCATATGCACCACCAGCTCCAGCTCCAGCTCCTTCAACTAAACCACTTTCAAAACCGGCACCGCCAAAACCGGCACCGCCAAAACCGGCACCACCAAAACCTCCTTTAATATACAGAAAAATAATAAATAAAAGAAAAAAAGACACAAGATTATTTATATACCTGCTCCACCGACTTGTGAGCTTTCAAAACTGCTAGAGGAGAATGATGATGAGGCTCCTCCAAATTCACCGCCAGCTACACCGGTTAAATCACCTCCAAGACCAGAAGCGTTGAAGGATCCATCTTGACTAAATGATGCTGAGCTAGCACTTACTGCAGCACCAGCTGGTGGTGACTAAGTAAATAAAGTAAAAAAAAAACAAATCGTAATCAAAATGAGCATAAATATGAAAATATAATGACACTTACAATATCTTCAACAACACCAGCAGCACGAGCTTGTTGAAGAAGAGTTTGAGCATCAAGTAATTGTGCTCCGTAACGTTGAATATAGACTTGTGGGTTTTCTGCAGTAACACCCAAGCGTTGAAATTGTCGCACAACACGAACTTGAATTGGTTCGTATTGAATGATAACATTACGTGGTTTTGGATAATCTTTAGCTCCTGCAGCACGTTGAACAATAGTTTTTCGTTTAGCAGCAGCACCATAAGGAATCCAACGTTCGATGATAATGTCACCTAAATAGTTTGAATCAGATGAAAATGATAAAAAGTAAAGAAAAAAAAATATCCTTACGTGGTCGAGCTGGAGCAGCTGGCATACGTTCGATAATGACTGATCTTGGTGGTACAGGTAAAGCTGGAAGTCTTTTAACAACTGTTTCTGAAGCTTTCGAAGCTGGTGGTTGTGGTGGTCGTTCACGAAGAATAAGTGGAGGTGGTTGAGGAAGAGATGGTGCTTGTTGTTTGATACGAAGTGGAGGTGGTGCAGGTGGTTGTGGTGGACGCACTTCTTTGATAATGAGTGGCTATTAAAATGTGATGATTATAGAATGAAAAAAAATCTAGAAAGTAACACTTACACCTGGTGGTGCAACGGGTGGTGGTTGAAGGAAGCGTACTCGAATATTTTGAGTATAGGTTTGAACACCACCTGCAGCTGGTCGACGGATGATTTGTGGATTAGAATCAACGTAGAGTCCAGCACCTCTTACTTCAGCACCATATCTAGACCAGGCAGCATTGGTTTCAGCTGTGTAACCAGCAGCTTGATTAATAGCTGTAAGATCATAACCAGCACCACCTGTTGTTGAGTCAAATGTTGATGATTGAAAACTACCTCCACCAGCTGCGCCAGCATCAAAAGCACCACCGGCTCCAAAAGCACCACCGGCTCCATAGCTTGCTGAGTCGAATGATAAACCACTAGCACCACCAGCAAGAGCAGCATCGGCACCAAAAGCTCCACCAGCAAGGCTAGCATCAGCACCAAAAGCACCACCAGCAGCTCCACCCGATGAATAGCCTGATGCGGAGTATGACGATGATTCAAAACCACCACTGGCTCCTCCCGCAGCACTAGCATCAAATGCACCACCACCAGCAGCACCGCCAGCACCACCAACAGCACCACCAATCCAGTTTTGGAATTCTTGACGATCAATATTACCGTCTCGATTAGCATCAACTTGACTGAACATTGCTTTGGCTGCGTCGAAACCACCAGCACCACCAGCACCACCGCCGGCAGATGATGAATACGAAGAATATTCGTAACTAGACATAGTTGTATTTGAGCGTTACTTACGGAGGAGAATCGTTAGTAATATTGCCACAAATAAATCAGCGTTTATATAGTAGAGGGGATTGCGTTTACCTCTCTCTCTCTCTGTCTCTCTCTATCTTTCCCTCTCCTCACATTCCCACCTGACTCTTATTGTAGAGGTAGTAGTGCTGCCTAACGATGCGTGTGATTGATAACATATCCTTGTCACTTTTTTCTCATACCCTTTTTTTGCCGCAATATTTTCCTTCTCTCTATACTTTTAATGGTATTGGTTAAAAAAAAAACCTCTCAATTGAGAATGTGGCTAGTCATGGCCTCGGAGAGCCACCATGAAACCGCATCAAATAAAACACTTTTTTCTTTGTAAAGAAAATAAACCAAGCAGATCAAGAGAAAATATGATTCTTCGATTTTTAGAATGAATACGGGGTTGTCAAATATTGATAGATGAGAGATATCATCACAAAAAAAATTTATCAATATATGCTTTTAGAGGTATGTTACCAAGGTCAACAGCAAAGACATAATAAAAAAATTGATATAACAAATAAATGTAGCGATATTGATTGCCTATACTTGTAGTAATTATAGTTCATTATATGTTATTTTGATATGATCAATGTTCAAAAAAAAAAAAGCTTTTTAAATAAGTAATTGATATATATATATCAGTTGAATACTAAAGTATGATTGACTTTTTTTACACATAGTTTTTCTTTTTTCACAACACAAAATAGACAAAAAAAAAAAAGAATGAAAAATGACAAAATTATATAAAAGGTGTCGATTGACTTGCATGAATTAATAAAAGATCATTTTCTTTCGATGAATTTGTTAAATCTTGATCCGGTAAAAATTTTTCACAATTAGTTATTGATCGATTCGTTTGTGAACTATAAGAACTATTATTATTAATATTATTATTATTATTAATTAATCGATTTTGATGACGATTCGAAAAGAAAAAATGATGACGTTTATGCTTGATTGGTATTGATGATGATTGACTATTCAATGGTATGCTATTGATTGATGTAGTCGTATTTTGACGAGAACGTTGTTGAGATGATGAATTAGGTGATTGTTGTTGACAAGTTATACGTCTTAATTGTGCTTGACTTGATGATGGAACATTAGTATGATTATCATTTAAATCTCCTTCTAATTGACCACCATCAATACATGGTAAAGATGAATATAATTTACGAAATTCTCGATTAAATCTTACCTAAAGTATAAAAAAACAAATAAATATTTTTCATATGTCACATGGCATAACATTTAAAAAACAAAATAACAAATAATTGAATTAATTTTTTCCAAACTAATGATTCTATATAGATTTAATCATTAACATATGTGCGAAGAAAAAAAACAGAATGTAACAATATAATATATCATTAATATTTCATGCATTGATATTCATATTTAGTCTTCTATTTTTCATTCGCTTTTAGCTATATATCTTAATGAAGAATAATTCTACTGTTTATCTTAACATAATCTATGATATTCTTCTATTGCGTCTCAATTATCAACAGAAATGTCTGTCATGACTTCTGTAGAATGTATTATTTTTTTTTCTTTTAAATATTACAAAAATAAAAGACATACACTACAAAAACCATATATAAACGGATTATGACATGAATTTGACATAGCAAGCCAATTTGCACATAACCATAATACTACAATATGTTTAAAACTAAATATAAAAATAAAAACTAAAAATTTTCATATTTTTTTTATTCTTTTAATATACTCATTTATTTCAGGTTTGTATACATTGAGAAAATTATATAATTGTAACGGAAACCAACAAATTAAAAATAATGCCACAACAACAAATAACATTTTTAATACCTAAATAAATTAAAGAGAATATTTATATCTTATAAATAATCACAACAGATGATGTAATAGTTATGTATATTAAACATATGGTGAATTTGGATTAATCAACAGTTGTCCTTGATTAAAAAAATATGATTTATATTTACAAATGATTATTCTTCAATCGTATTTGATAGAATAAATGTAATTCTTTATATCTAATAAAGATTGTCTCAGCATGATGAAATATACATCTGCTATTTTCTCATTTTTTTTTTATATATATATATTTTCAAGGATAAATATTATAGATTTAAGATTATATACATATATTAATCTTACTTTACGTTTATTTCGTGTAATAACTTCTTGATATTTTGTTTGTCCAACTGGTTTAGAAAAATATAAATGTGATGCTATACGAAAATAAGCACAACTAATTATTATAAATGGGATTATATATTGTGAATATATATTATAAACAATATAAATTTTATGTACATCATAAGTTGTACTTGTTGTTGTTATTGAAGTATTATATTGTTGTTTTTGATATTTATAAGGTAAACATTGATAACCAAAATCATCAATAAAAGAAACATTATAAAAAAATAAACTTGGTGTTGATGATACAAATGCTATAAACCATATTATAATAAATATTATAAATGCACTTTTTGTTGATAATTTTGGTTTTAATGGATGAAGCATTACATGATAACGATCGAGAGAAACAGCTACTAATGTATAAATTGATACATCAACAGATAGTATTTGTACAAATGGTGCTAGTTTACAAAGAAAATGTGGTAAAACCCATTTTTGTAAAGCTGCAGCTTGAAACTAAATAAAGAATAATAAAAAAAAACAAAATATTCTTTTTTTTTTGTTCTCGAAATAAAAACTACATACTTGAAATGGAACTGCAAAACAAGCAACGAGACAATCAGCAAGAGCTAAATTACATATAAAATAATTTGTTACTGAATGCATTCGTCGATTACGTACAACAATATAAATAATAGATGAATTACCAATAACCGCAAGTAAAGATATAACACCATAGGCAAAACTTAATAATATAATTTGATATTGTTCTGGTATTAAGGATTTTGTTAAATCAGCAGGACTACTTGTTCTATTTGATAGTGATATGGAAGTAGATGTAAGAAGTTTAGTAGAATGTAATATAATACTATTATTGTCTAATAATGAATATGTCATTGAATCCATTTAGATTCATCATACTGTAAAAATTAATAAATAAATAGTATATATTCGATAGTTAAATAGGTTTCTATTATACATAATGTTTCAATCTAGAAGAAGAAAAAGAATGTCAAAAAATAAGAAATGATTTCTTGCTTTTTATTTGAGACATTACATATATACCTGACATAAATTTCTCTATATAGAATGTAAGATAGATAACATCTAACTAAAGTGAGTTATTAAGATGATTTAGAGAAAACAACAAGTGTTTTTCTTTTCTCTTCCCTTGATGTATACTTACTGCATTCATCAACTGGAATAAATCACCCGTTTTCATGCGAACATCATTATGAAGGACATTAAGAAGCAAAGGAGAAGAAAAAAAAACGGGAAGAAGAAAAAAAAAACATATAAGAAACAAATTTATATTTATTATGACATAGGAAAGTCCTTTAGATATACTAATAAGTAAACGATCAATAACGAAAGAAATAAACTAGATATATGTATAATAAGATTGATTTTGTTTTTTAACTTTTATATATATCATCTTTCATCTATTGATGTTTTGTTTGTTTGATTATATACCAAGTGAAGAGAAGAAAAGGGTAAAAAAACAACAACAACAATAATAACAACAGATATCATTTTACAAACGTCAATACTCAAACATAATAGGTTAATATATTTCCTCTTGACTTACTATTCAAGCGTCAAAAAAACTAGAAAATGCCTTTTAAAATAAAAAAAAGAAGAAAGTAACAGCTGTTGTTTCTTAACATCAAAAAAACAAGATATGGTGTCTTGCTATAATAGAACGATTACATATTATCTCTCTATCATCGAAGACAAACACGCAAAGAAAATAAGTCTTTAGGCAAAGATTTTTAATTAAAAATAAAAAGTTGATGCTATCCGAAAAGACATATAGCTATCTATACATACTACTGGATGCTATATATTGTGCAATAGAATAATTTGCCATCTTCTTATAGATTATGATTGACACCAAATGTGGTTAATGATAAGTTTGATATCATGGACATTCTATACAAACATATATCTTTTTGAATAATATACAAAATAAGGAAATACAGGTATTAATAATGATTAATTTGTCATTACTTCATTTTGTATATGTATATTTGTCAAGACAAATCTTATTTGATCGTGCGATTTCTTTATTAAGAAAAATAAATGAAGCATGTTGTAACTTTTTTTTTATTTTATTAAACGATTCATTCATTCTAATAATGATATTTAAAGTATTTTCTACATACATATACTCAATAGAGGTCCGATTTTCTTTGAATCGTCTCGTCAATACAAAGGAAAAAAGTTATTTGTATTGTCATTACAAACTTTTACGAGACTATAGAACAAAGAAGAAAAAGAACGTAAATGATGACCGACGATCTTTGGCATCACTCTATTACAAATAAGTGAATCTTGTAGATCATTTTCTTATTGTTGTTCGCCTACAAAACATATAATTGTGTTGCTTCATTTAGTGATGACGAATGTTGATAGTCAATAGTCTACTTATATATCTCTTAGCAAATAGAGATTTCTATTACATTTGCGTACATAATACAACGAATGATCGACAATAATACGTACATTTATTCATTTATACATTTTCAAGTGCATCATTATTTTGCACTTACCTTAGTTCTAATTAATAATTCTATGTAGCTAAATATTTGATATAAGAAGAGAAAAAAAACAAAAAAGGAAATTCTTATTTTTCTCTTTGTAATCTGTATTGATCCTAACTATGTTTTGTCGCATTCTAGTAGAATCCACGAGAGAGTAAATTATTGATACTATTGACCAGATTTTCAATAAAAAAAACCGACATATGCCATTCTCGTCAATGTATATGTAGAGAGAAAATATATGTCGTATCTAATTTAGTTTAAGAAGCATCTTATGAATAAAACAAAGCATAACGCATCTAGTGTTTTTATATAGGAGGAAAGAAAAAGAAAAAAAAAACCGATTTGGTTCTTTTCAACTCCCAAGTCAGCAAAAAATAAAAATAAAAAATAAAACATGAACAATAAAACAAGTTAACTGTATGTCTTATTCATGTAAATATCAATAAATTGGTTTGTTAAATTTATTAATTAATCAACTTGAAAATTTCTATCTTCTATTCATATGTCTCATTCATGACGAATATTTGTCTATTCAATTCAATTCTTTTCTATATCACATAAAACATACGTAATTAGGTCATATGGTCTCATCACAATCTCAATGGAATTCTAATGTGTAACACGATAGAATTATTTCACTAGTAAACTAAAATATCTTCTATGATATTTCTTTTGATTCTTTTATCTCTATCATGAATTGTAAAAATTCAACTTTTTTCTTATATAAACCAAGATCTTTCCTGTATTCATTAATTTTTATTCAATTATTAAAATTAGATATGATTGTATTTTTATTATTCGTCACATTTAATAAATGTATATTTATTAAAAAAAAGAAAATAAATTATTTTTATACAAATCAAATATTTAAAAATAAATAATTAAGATTCAATAGACATTAATCATTTGATTTATTGAATATGTAAAGTTAAAATTTAGCAGAATCAAGATATTGATAAAGGATGTCCTTGAAGTCCTAAAACGATTTTAAGATTTTATCGTTCTCGCATTCTAAGAAAGCAAATTTGCTGAAACTTTGATAGATTGTTGTACATATGCGGCACAGCTTAAGTGTAAAGTTTCAAGTCTATAGCTTGTACTATAGATGAGAACCTGAAACAACACTATCATGTACTATTTTCGTATCTTTGAAAAAAGAATCAAGATTTTATCATCTACCTAGTCTGAGATATAGACGAAATTAAAAAAAATGTTGCACACTCCGAAGATGATCAGAAAAATTTAAAAATTAGTACATGTCAGTGTCGCTACACTTTCTTATCCATACTATAGCGTATAGATCTCAAATTTTGCAGTTATGTAGTCCTACATATGTACAACAATCTACTAAAGTTTCAGCGAATTTGCTGTTGTAGAAAGTGAGAACAATGAATTCTTAAAATCGTTTCAGAATTTCAGAGATACTCTTTACATATTGTATTTTTATTTATCGTATTTTGATGAGAAAATTGTAGTGAT
Source organism: Macrotrachela quadricornifera (assembly GCA_022393335.1). Classification (NCBI taxonomy): domain Eukaryota; kingdom Metazoa; phylum Rotifera; class Eurotatoria; order Philodinida; family Philodinidae; genus Macrotrachela; species Macrotrachela quadricornifera. The sequence goes on from JAJEKB010018892.1 coordinate 62,590, forward strand.
GACACCTTTTCGACATACTCGATGATCATTTCATGGTAAATACATCAATCATTTGACGTTATGTATTTGAGAATAAAATGCTGTTATATATTATGAAAGTGATTCAGAAGTAACATCAACATAATTAGATAAATTTAAAACAATAAATTCAATGATAATTAAATCTCAGTATTTATTATTGGAAAGAGAAAATACAGATGCATTAAAAAGTGACTAAAGTAAGTTACTAATAATCAAGTATAGGTATGAGCCGCTAATTGAAGATTACACTTTTAGATCCAATTGTTCAAGTGTTATCGACATTCTGCTCGAAATTCTTAGTCTGTGAAACAAAAAATCATTTTTAATGCAAAACCAATGTCCGCATACTTTTTTTTAAAAATTGATTGCAAAAAACTTTAGAGGACATTGTAATAAAATCTATAGTATACGATTTGATACGTTTTCATTTGCTCTTTTCAACAATGAAACTGATAGCTCTCTATCTCGTTTCTATGAAAACTTATTCGAAAAAAAAGTTCTACTGATAATAGAGTTGAATCATTAAATTGATCAGTATATTTACTACATGTAAATCTTTCAAGCCATCATCTTACAGATACTATAAATAAATAATTAAATTCCTATTAAATCAATTGAATAGATATAATTTTAAATAAAATAAAAACTTTTCTTTTACAATTAAAAATTAAAAGCTCTAAAGATCTTCACAAATATATTTTAATTGGATAATAATATTATCCAATCAATATTAAACTATGTTTATATGTTTTTATTATTATTTTTTTTTGTTCGTCTGTCTTCTTTGAGAATGGAATGGAAGAATTTGTCAGATAAATGATTAAAATGTCAAATAATTTATTAGAACGATATAAAGCATGTATGATTCTTAGTGGAGTTGGAGATGCATTAGGGTATGCTTATAAGAATTTTAATAGAATAATGTTTAAAAAAAATTTTTGTTTTTTATTATTAGTTATCGAAATGGATTATGGCAATTTAATAATAGTGGAAAAGATATACATAATGAATTGTATGAAAGATTTGATAAAATTGAAGATATTCGAATTGAACGTTAGAATTTATTATTTATAAAATATTATTAATTAAAATTTCAATTTTAGTTCCTCAATGGCGTGTAAGTGATGATACTATACTTCATTTAGCTATTGCTCAAGGTATAGATTTCAAAATAAAATAAATCATTTATTATTATTATTTTTCTATCTTAATAGTTCTTGCTGAATATGGTGAACGAGATCCATCACCAATATTATATTCAAATGTAGTAAAAAAATTTAAAGAAATTTTTAATAATTTAAAAAATCGTCATCCAAGTATATTTAAACAATAGATTTTTTATTATTATTTATTAAAATTTTATTTATTAGGTTCAAGCACTATATCTGCTATTAATCGTTTAACAGAAAATGATTGGTCACAACCATATTCTGCAATGTAAACTATATTTTTTATTAAATTAATAAAAAATAAATAAATAAATTTCTTAAAATTTAGATCACATGATTGTACGGCTGCTGTTCGATCAATGTCAATTGGTCTTCGTTATTCTCATCCATCAGAATTTGATAAATTAATGCATGTTTCTATTGAAATATCACGTATGACACATACACATGTTTGGGGTTTTATGGGTGGTTTTACATCAGCATTATTTACATCATATGCTATACAACAAAAACCAATTAATATATGGATTAAATGTTTATTAGAAATTTTACCGAATGTTCAAAAATATATACAATCTCAACAACGATCTGATCTAACACAAAATATGAGAAGTTGGTAAGAATTTTTAATGTTTATGATTATTACAATTTATTATACATGATAGAATAATCTTTATAATAAATAAAAATAAAATACTTTCCTTGTTTCTATTGAGTTCTGGTTGGCAATAGGTTAGAGGTGATTCGAAAAAGCACTGTTTTTAATACGATAAATTATATGTGAATAATTAAGAATTGTATATTTCAAAGGCATTCGATTTCCCTAACATTAATTTGACATATTTTATATTGCTCAGGCTTGAACATTTTTTTAAAAGTTGCGCAATTCAATTCTATATAAAACTGTGGGAAAAGAAATTCTCTCGATGAATAGCTGAGAAATCACATCTGGTCAACACTAGGATGCTCCCAAGGAACCCCTTTTCAAATGGCTGTTTTTTGTTTTTACAATGTTATGTTGCTCTTTGGTCAGATTTTTATGAAATTGAATACGCCATTTTGTAGATTATGATAAGTTCTATCAGACAAGAGAACCTTTTATGACACACTGTGAATTTAGCAGAACAAAGCCTTTTCTTTGTTCATCTAATATTTGTTTTGAAGATCATCAATTTTGATTTAGTTACGTCTAACTTCAAATTAAAACCTGTTTAGAGTTATTACCAAGTTGAAGGAAAGTGTGCTCTCTATTATTTGAATAGAAGCAAACCGTCACTAAGATCTTTTCTACTGTACCTGACACTTATCGGACTAATGACAAGCCTTTACGAATTCATAATCTTATCAAAGTATTTTTCTCTGAACTCTGTTAGAAAGAGTGCACATGAAAACATAGGAAACATCCATTAGAGTGACTTCACATCTACTTAGTCAGCAGAAGAGAAATAATTAGTTGCATAAAAAAAGTACATTTTAAAATGGGCTCCTTGGGAGCATCCTTGTGTTGACCAGAAATGATTTCTTAGCTATTCATCGGAAGAATTTCTTTTCCTACAATTTTATATGGAATTGAATGGTTCTTTATGACCCACCCAATAGATCAATATTCACTTTATAATTAGAATCCAGCATAACATTACTAATGTATGCTAATTCATAATATAAACTAAGATAAATGACTTTTTCCTACCAAGCATAATAGACAATAATCTACAGCTATCCTTATTCTTTCGCTTCATCAGCATTTGCCCTGATTATTAATATTAATTATTTTTTCGAGATTAATAAAAGAAAAAATTTCCCTTTAAAAATGAAGATTTAAAAAAATACTTGATAAGTAAATAGTAAAACATTTCTTGTTTGTTCTAATATTATATTTGTTAAAAGACTTAATATAATCTTTTGCCGCTAATCAAGATTATGATAAATATATTCATACTTTAAAAAAAAAAAACTTGGGTACTTTTTCTTAGGGGATCAAATTTTTCTCAACCATTTATAGAAATACATTAATAAAAAAAAATATACTCATAATTTTATGTTCATCATTAATTAAAATAACGTTTCTTAGCGTCTCTTGACAGGACATTTTTTTTCTAAATATTATTTATAGTTTGTAATAAATAACAGAATGAAAGTTCATTCTAGACTTGGTGTATTTTACGTATGAAATTTTTTACTATTAAAGCTTAAACTATCAAATTTTGTTATAGTAGATATTTAATTAGGTATATATATATATACATTATCTGATACTATTCTATTCTTATTGACTATTTTAAATTAATAAAATTTAGATATGAATTTGTCATGTTCATTTAATTATCAAGATAAGCTTGATTAAACTAACAACCATCTATTTTAGTATTTAAATAAAAATAATGAATGTTTTTTAAACTAAAAAATAAATAAATAAATTTATTTGATTAAATTTTTATTTAGGTCATCATTTGAAACATTTTGGAAAGAATTTTTAAATAAACAAGAAACTAATATTAAAGATATTGAACAACGTGATGATTTTTATCGACAATTTTCATATGCTGGTTGGGCTGGAGCAAGTGGAACTGATTCTATTGCTATAGCGTAAATAAATAAATAATTAAAAAAAAGAAAAAATTTATTTTATCTATATAGATATAATTCATTATTAACATGCCATGGTTCATGGTCAGAATTATGTAAAAGAGCAGCTTTACATGGTGGTCATGGAGATGCAACAGGATGTATTGCAGGTAGTTTATTTGGAATTGTTTATGGTTTTGAAAATGTTTCAAAACAAAATTATGAAGTATAAAAAATTTCAATAAATTAATTTTTTTTTTTCATTTAAATAAATATTTTTAGAATGTTGAATATCATAATGAACTTGAAAATGTTGCTAAAAAATTATTTGATTTATGTCAAATATCTGTTGAATCAAAAGAAAATTTAAATGATCAACGAGGTGCATGTGTACATTTTACATTTATACCATCAAATACTCTTGATAATATGCCAGCATTTCGTCAATGGTTATTATTAAATAATAATAAAAAAAAAACGAATGTTTTATCAAAATTAGTTTTTCAAGGTTTGAAAATAAATTAATCTAGTCAAGCAAATACAAATGTAGAGTGTGTTTTAGAAAATTTAGTATTGTAATTTTTATTTGAATGTATAAAAACAAAAAAAAAAAAAGAAATGCATGAATACAAAACAAAGAAAAAAAAATATTTTATTTTATTTTTCTTTTTCTTTTTCTCATCATTAGATTAAAATACAGAAACCACTTGTTTTTGTATCATTTGCTTTACTTGGATCAGTTTGAATATATTTATAACGTTTTACATCAGTTGTTTTTAGTAAATCATTTTGTATATCAGAATCTGCTTTACGAAAATGATCTGATTGTAAATGATCTTCAAATGCATCTTCATTTTCCCATGCTCCAATTAATGTAAATTGACAATGATCCATCATATTTTCAAATAATTTATATTTTAAACAACCATCTTCTTTACGTGTTGGTTCAAGAATTCCTAATAATATTGTACGTACTTTTTCGGCTGATTGTGGTTTAACAAACATATCAATTACACAATGAATTACTGAATGAGACATTTCAGTAAGTTAATATACAAATAAATATAATTAATTGAATAACAAATAAAATAAAAAAATATTAGATGAGCGTTTAATATACGTGACAATAATTAAAAAATGAGTTAGACAAAGATCCGTAAATTTCCTTTTTTTGTTTCTCGTGTTAATTTTTATCGACTGAACGCTACTATGATAGATGATGAACAAGTCAGAACGTAAGATAAAGGAAACGAAGAAGAACTGAGTATTTTCTTTCATCTCCCTGACATCAGTTTTTTTTTTTCTTTCTTTTATATAATATAAAAAAAAAACAACTTAGTATGTTATTATAATCATCTTTTTTTTTTTTTTCTTTTACCGACATTTTTGTTACTAATGAAAAAAAGATTTTGCTCGTCTTTTCCTTTAAAGAAAGTTTTTATTGGAGGAAGAATAAAAGTCGTTGTCTCAAGTATGTTACTATATCTAAAAGGAAACTTCTCTGACTAAGCTTGACATTCAAACACAGAATATTTCTTCTTTTTTTTATCATCCATTTCATACGAGTTGACAGCCGTAACGTACAATTTGTCTGTTTTTTTTGTAAAGAGAAAAATTCTTTTGCTAAAATGACATACTTTCATAAAACTATGTAAAAACTTGAAAAATATAATATAGAAGTTTATTGTTTTTTTTTTTATTTATTACAGATGACGGAAAATACTAAAACAATAGTTTATGTTGTTACAGATATTTGGCCATTAGCTGATAAAGTACAAGAAGTAAAAAAAATTTTATATGATATTGTACCGGAAGCAAAAAAAGAACGAACATGTCTTAAATATGAATTATGTGAAAATATAAATGAAAAATCACAATTAACATTTCTTCAAGCATGGTCAACTGAACAAGCACTTGAAACACATTTAACAAGTGATATTATAAATAAAGCAACTGAAGGTCTTCGAGAACTTCTTGCTAAACCAACTGAAATTCGACGATATAAAAATATTGGTTAATAAACATTTTCTTTTTCATTATTATTTATTTTGTAAATATATAAAATAAATAAAAAAATGAATTTAAGAATGACCCAATGTTGTCATTCATATGTTTCTATTAAATTGTAACTCATATAGATGATAGTACTGACGAGAGAAGATGCCCATGCGTCAACCAGAAATTATACTAATTTTTTGTCTATAAATAGAATCTGTTGAAATTAAGTGAAGGTCAAAAATGTATTAATCCATGGCCTATTGCTCAGGAATTATGGTCATTTTACTAGATTTTCGACCTTTAATTAGACGTGCATTAAAATATTGAATTACATAACTTAGAGTTGAAATTTTGTCGAAATATAACTCTTATAATCATTAGATAGAGTTCAAAACTTCAGCTCTTAAGATTGTTTTTTTTATTAAGATATCGAATGTCCAATTAACAATCATAGATTACAAAACAAGGTGAGAAGATCGGATGTTTTCATCCTCCGATATCTCAAGAAGAAAACATTCTTAAAAGCTGAAATTCTTCGAACTATTTAATGATCATAAGTCCTATCTTTGGGTAACATTTTCGGTCTAAATTTTATATTTCGATTTTTTCATGTATGCCTAATCAGAGATGGGCAATCTAATAAAATGACCATAACTCTTGATCAAGAGACCGTAGACTCATATCCTTTTGGTCATTATTTAGTCTCAACAGGCCCTACTCATAAGCACAATATCAGTCCGATGATCCGTTTATACTTAAGAATCTTTCTTCATATGTTGTAATGTTTAGGTATTACCAAATATGCTTGCTGATTAACCCTTTCCAGCCGAACGTTGCCATTTGGCAACATTGCGCCAGTATTTTGTGGACGGTTGACTTATAATAATAGTATACAGTTTTTTAACGAAAGAATAATTATGTCAAAATATTTCAGCATACATTCATGCGTTCATAACACGAAAAAGACGTTTATCGAGAAAATGGCTTAAATCATGCGCAGTGCCCTTGAAAAACTTCCAAATTGTAAAAATATTTTTTCTGTATGTCTGAACATTTAATGTCAGAAACAATTAGTGGGTAATTTTCTTTCATTGAGCTATCGTATATTGCATCGCTAACTGATATTATTTAGTAATTTCGAACAAAACAAATAATGATATTCCCATATAGCAGCACCCGACCGTAAGGAAACCAAAACTTCTAAAGCTATTAAAACATTATATATCGAAAACTATGTTGTCAAAGACCAGAAAAATAAAAAAAATATTCTTATTTATTACTGTCAAAAGTTTTTATTAAGTAATGAAAAATATAATTAATTGAAATATTTTTAGATTAAATATGTGCAGATGATTTTCTTATTCGTTTAATATTATCATTAAAATTTTGTCTATGAATATTTTCTAATGATATATTATTTATTTGATTAGTAGTACATGGTTGAGATTGACAATGAGTTGCTGATTGTAAATATGAATTTGATAATTGTGAATCATTATTATTTTGATTTTGTGGTATTGATATTCCATGATAAATATTCGATGATAAATTAAGATGTGAAATTTGTTGCATTTCAATACCACAATTAACTGGCATAGTTATTCGTCGTAAAGAATTTTCTGTTGAAGTTATATTAGATTTCGAATGAAAATTTGCACAAGCAGCTAATGTAGCTAATGCTGATTGATGTGCAATTGATCCTTCTAAACCATATACAGCTGATTGAGCAAGCATATTTGTTAGTAAATAGGTTCCGATTGCAGCTATTGAGTTAGAATATAATGGTCACAATGACCAGAAAAGAGTTTTCATACCGGCTGTAGGATAGGTTACTATTGGAGATGTTGATGATGTATGATTTGATTGTATTGTATCTTTAGTTTCATTTGAATTATGTAAAAATTGACAACGAGATGCATATTTACAATAACCAGAAAGAAAATTTCGACAAATTTCTGTTTTATATTTTGGATGTCGAATTCGAGAACGTAATTCTTGAAGACCATGAGCAAATTGACAACGAGATGAATATGAACAAAAACCATATGCAGAAAAATTTCGACATAATTCTGTTTTATATTTAGCTATTAATAAGAATTGAAATTATTCTATTCGTTTTAAAGAATTTCTTTTATAACATACGATTTTCTGATTCATTTAATGATTGTTTTTCACTATCATTATTTGATTCTGTATTACTTAACATTGATGAAATTGGTTGAATAGTTTCATATGAATTAATTGATGATATTTGTTCACCAATAGCATGTCCTAAACTAGTTCCTGGTTTAGGATGAAGTATAGATATATTTTCTATAATAGATATATTAATATAACAATTGATTATAATAAAATAAATTACTTGAATTTGGTTCTTCAATTGAATTCATTAAGAAAGATTCGAATAATATATTTAATTTAAATTAATATATAATTATCGATAAAATAGATGTTTAATACATGTCGATAATAAACAGAAATATATATATATATATATATATATATATAGTGAATATTAGAAGTAATTAAAAAAAAAATTTGAAGAAAGAAGTTTAGTTATATATAAAGAGAGGAATTTATTTTTGAATAGTAATTTAGTTTTTTTTCATATTTGTATTTCTTCAAGCGCGTTCTCAAAAAAATATTAATGGTAACTATGAAAATTTTTTTTTTAGATGACGGAAGAAAATTCAACATTTCTTGATCGATATGATATTCAAATATCAAATACTGAACGACGTAATTCAAGTATAGTAATACAAGATTGTTATATTGTTTATTTAATTGAATGTCGGTTAGTTAAAATAAAATACAAAAAAATTTTTCTTTTATTTAAATATAAAATTTTTTTTTTTTTTTAGATCAAAAGCTAAAGATAATGAATCAATATGTGTTTTTCGTCGTTATTCAGATTTTGAAACATTACGTAATTATCTTGTTGCAAAATATTCCTGGGTTATTGTACCTGTATTACCTGAGAAAACAGTAAAAAAAAAAAAATTTTTTTTGATAAAAATATTTATTTCTAAAGATCTCTCATACATGGTCAAAATCACATCAAGATCGAACAAGTGTAGAAGTTGTTGAACGAAGACGTGTTTTACTTGAAGTATAATATGATTTAATAAATAACAAAAAAAAATATATTATTTTAATTAAATTTTATTTAAGCGTTTTCTTCATCATTTATGTGATCATCCAACATTATCAAGTGATCCAGCTGTTCAAACATTTTTACTTCAAAATGATGGTTGGAAACATATTGTAGATACAAGTCATGTTCTTAATAAAGTAAATCAAATATACAAATAATAGTATTATTATTTTTTATAGGATATATTTGATTTTATTGGTAATATATCACTGGCAATATCGGATGTACATACCATTTAAGATCACTTTCTTTATTATCGAAAAGTAGAAAAAATTCATGAATAATTGAATCTATTTTTATACCATGTTTCATAATATAAAATTTCTTACTAATATTATTTATCTAGGAAAAGATTTTTATCCATTCTATAAATACTCAAGTCGATTTTTCACACAATAAAAATAAGAGATATAATTATCAGAGTTTAGAAATGGACTAACATTATAATTTAAAGAATTTTTAGTAAAACAGATTATACATTTTTAAGGTATTAAGAACCACTATTTGCGTAATTATTTATTTTTATATACCAAATAAACTAAGATGAACAAATACATGAACATATTATATTCAATTTGTTGATTATATTTTAATTATGATCAATATGATAAGCGACAGTCTCAATTATAAGTAAAAAATATCCGCCATGGTCTATCTAAATATAAGCTAAGATTACTATTCGTGATTTTCTCTTCATAAGTATCATAAAAGATATTTAACAAATAGAAATTTATTGTGTACTATATTTTCATTTATAAATTCTTATTAATTTTAGTCTGAATCATTAATTCCTTCATTTAAAATTAATTTGATGCAACATGAAAGAACTAAAGATAGGTAAGGATTAAAAAAACAAAATTAATTTCATATTTTTCTTATTTTATTTTGTTAAATATTCAGACGATTTCTCGATGCTTATCAATATGCCATAGATTTAAATAGTGCTTTATATAATACTCTTCGAGCACGTGCTGTAAATTGAATATATATATATATATTTTCTTTTTAAAAATTATAAATTATAAAATCTAGAAACTTGCTGAACGAATATACGTATTCTATCAATCTCATAATCAACTCGGTCGATTATTTAGTGATTGGAGTACATCAGAAGATAAACTTGGTGATTCATTACAAAGAGCTGGTCATTTTCTCGATAGGTAAAAAAATAAAATAAAATAAAATAAAAAGAATTTATTATTTTATATTTGAATAGTTTTTCTGGACAAATTGAAGAATATTTACATGAAGAAGATGCTTTAATGGATTTTCTTAAACATCAAGCATCTTATTGTGATGTTATTAAGTATAAAAATTTAATTAAATTTTTTTTTTTCAAAAAGAAATTTTCTTTTTTTTCAAATAAAAAAAGATCAATTGTTGAAAAACATGAACAATTATTAGAAGATAATACTAAACAAGAAACAACACTTGGAGCTAAACGATCTCAAAGAAATGCTTATGTAATATAAATTTTATTTTATTTATTTAATATATTTATTTATTTTTTTTTTGATTAGGCGAATGGTAAAATGAATTTTTCAGTTACATCACTTAAAACAAAATTATTTGGTGAAAATGAAGAAACACGTTATGCTAAAATTGAAAGTATGGATTCTGATATAAATGATGCTGTTTTACATTGTCAAAATTCAGATATTCGTGTCAAGTAAATAATATATAAATGTTAGTGGTTTTTTTTTATCTTTCTTTTTATGTATAGAGAATTTAATAAGAATGCATTAATTGAACTTGATTTTTATAAAAAAATGAAAGAAGAACAAATGCGTGAAGTTCTTCGTTCATATTGTCTTCTTCAAGCTCGAATAGCTAAAGCGGTTTGTTTTTAAATTATTTAAAATTCTACTAAACAGACAAAATTTTTAATATATTTATTATACTTTAATTCAATGTATTGAAAACTTTTTAATCTTTCGGCATAATAAATGAACACGTTTTGCATTTCATTCTTCGTCCTATTAGAAAACAAAATATACCAAAAGTTGTAGCCTGAATAGCTCTACAATTGACGACGAACAAATTATTTTGAAAAAAAAGGGAAATAAGAAAACAAACGAATTTATTATGTACCAAAAATGAAATGCAAAGTGTGGTCATTCATTATGCCTAACCCATTGTTTTTTTTTTCAGCTTTTTGTATGTCGTTAGTTTTCATCTCAATTTTTGGGCTCGATCATCTATAGTTTTGTAGAGAATTTCAAGGACTACATTTTGATAAAAAATATTTTAATCACATGGACAATAGGGAATAAATCTAAAATATACATAGAGATCGACTCACTATGAGCTATTCGTTAGATCTTACAATCTAAGTAATAACTTTCTTCGATCTTCAGAAAATAAATTAATACATTGAGTTTAGATATTAAACTATTTGTCTGTTTAGTCATTTTCGGGACATTTTATATAACGTAATAATTTTCATAAATTTTTGTTTCTTTTATGTATATAGGCTTTAAAAAGTTGGACAAATATTCGAGATAGTTTTTCACCTGAACAAGCACCATTATAAATCACGACCAAAGTTCGTAATCATTCTTCTCTTTTTTTTTCTGTAAATTTATTCCATTATACATTCCAATTTAATTCCTTAATTGTATTCTATTGCATGTAATTTTGCTAATTAAATAAATGTTCTCACTTTCTTTCGTACTAAATAAATCACATATTCTAAAAATAATAAATTTGTTTTTATTTCAGATCGAATTGTATTGATTTTTGAAATGTTTATTGTATGAACTCGATTAGTTTTATTTTTAGAACGCGCGGCCTATTTTGTAAGTTAATGAAATGATTTTTTTTTGTTTGAAATAAAATAATACTAGAAAAACCTTGTTTTTTTTGAGCAAATATGAAGTATTATTTGAATAGTTAAACTCTTTAACAAGGATGGATTATAATCATAAAATGGGAGGCGATCATTGTGTTAGGAATCAGAGATGCTCATCGCACTGGCAGCAGCAGCAGCAGCAGCAGCAGGGTTTTTGTATACCATCGCGGCAGCGGCAGATTCTCAGCCACGATGGATGTCTCTTTTAAAAATATAAAGAAGCGAAAGGAGCACAGCATTAATAGCTGTTACGCAAGAATGACAAGCTGTTTATAATTCATGTATTCGTCTACTTTTAACTGTGAGATAGTCTTAATTTAGTACTTTTATGAAGTGTTGAATTTAAGTATTAGTGAGGTAACTTTTTCATTTAAAGAAATTATATTAATGAAAACGTTTTTATCTGAATCTTCAACTAAACCGATAGCCTTTATGATGACGAGGCTTTATTTTTGTACTATAGCTTAGGCATAATCCAAAGATGTTCATTGCAGCCAAATATTTGTTGCGACAGCAATGCTATAATGGACAGCTTTGACACAATCATTGATTATTCTTTCAAACATATTAAAAAAAAATACATGTTACAGCTGTGAAAATAACAAATAATAATCAACTGACATAAATTTCAGATGTTACCATTATTGTTCTATTTTTACAAATACTAAAATAGTATTCATAGTGCAATCATAGTCTTTTTAGACAAATATCGTGCTAAAAAAATCTCATTTTGCCCTGGTAAATACGACCGATTCTCATCATGTCTTAAAACATATGAAATAGATTCCCAATATACGTTATTTCATTTTATAGTTTTATCAGTAATAATTCTTCAGCTAAGATAGTATGATTGTCATCTGCCCTAATTCTTAGGCTAAATGTTGATGTTTTGTTCAACAAAATATTATAATTTATTTTGATTTAGTTTTAATGTCTCGCAGAACTTCTCAAACACGTTTGACACACCATAATGCAAGACCGAGTCTAAAAGATTTATCGAATAAATTATCAAAAGTTCAGATTAGTAAAAAAACGTAAGAATTTCTTTATTTGAATTTTTTAATCATTTATTATTCTTTTTCTTTTTTTATTCTAAAGTGTTCGGCAACTTTCAGCAAAATCATTCTCTGTTGATAAACTTATCGAATCAATTAAAAATGGTAGATACAAACGAATTGTTGTTCTTGTTGGAGCAGGTATCTCAACACCAAGTGGTATACCAGATTTTCGGTATTTAAATTCGTTTTTTTTTTATATAATATTTCTAAAATAAATAAAATTTATTCTATTAAGAACGCCAGGTACTGGTTTATATGATAATCTTCAACGTTATAATATTCCATATCCTGAAGCAATATTTGAATTAAGTTATTTCTATCGAAATCCGAAACCATTTTTTCATTTAGCAAAAGAACTTTATCCTGGAAAATATTTTCCAAATATAATACATTATTTTATTCGTTATTTACATGATCAAAATTTTCTTCATCGTGTTTATACACAAAATATTGATGGACTTGAACGAAGTAAATACTAGAAAAAAAAACACACAATAAAATATATTAGTTTTATGTATATTTTAGTGGCAGGAATTCCAGCAGATAAAATTGTTGAAGCACATGGAACTTTTATGACTGCAACTTGTCAACGATGTCGACAAAAATATGAATGTGAAGAAATTCGTCAACAAATATTTGATGATCAAATACCTAAATGTACGAAAACTCCACGATGTACAGGTGTTATTAAACCAGATATTGTTTTTTTTGGTGAAGATCTTCCACGTCGTTTTAATTTATATGTACAAGATTTACCTATGTGTGATTGTTGTATTGTTATGGGTACATCATTAGCTGTTTATCCATTTGCTGATATTGTTGATTCAACAACACGTTCAACACCACGTTTATTAATAAATCGACATATTGTTGGAACATTTTTATCACCAAGACCATTTGATACAACAATGATTGGAGATTTAGAAATGAATGTTAAAGAAGTTTTAACAAAATTAAATATAATTGATCAAATTATGGAATTAATGAAAAAAGAAAATGAAAAAAATGAAAAAACAGCTAAATTTCAAAATAAAAATTATACTATAAATAAACCATCAACAACAGATAATGATCGATTAAAAGCTGCTGAAACATTTATTGAACAAAAAAGACATTTTTCAACATTAAATCATAATCGTCAACAATCACAATTAGTACCTCAACCAAAAATTATATTTAATGAATCAACTAAAATTATGATTGAAAAACATAATAATGCTTTATTATTTAATAGAAGACGATCAAAATCAGCATTACCTGCTCTTCCATTAAAACAATTACCTTCTCGTCCTCGTTCATCATCATCATCATCATCAGCAACAACATCAGAATCATTAAATAGTTCATTATCTGACTGTGAATTAATGCCTTTTGCTTTTAAACGATCATCAGATATTCAAACTCGGCCTACAAAAGAAATGATTACAATACCAGCAACAAAAGTGAAAAAAAATCCATTATTAAATGCAACTTTGAGAACAGTTTCGTGAAGATTTTTTATTTTTTAATATATAAAAGAAAATTCATACCGGAATGAAAACAACAAAAAACTTTGAAAAAAATCTAATAAATTAAAAATTAAAGAATGATTTATCCTGAGGAAGATCGATAGTGTATTATAATATCTCCACATACTATTACGAACTACTTCAAAGAGATAAAATATTATATTCTTTTCTTATTTTTAACATATATCACTGACTTTAAATCTCACATTTTGGCTCAAAATACAAGTCATTAATCTAACACAATCTCCAATGAGTCTTCATTTTAAATTTATCATGACAAAGTTTTAAGATTTTTAAAGCGTAATATTTATGAAAAAAGCAGTGATGTACAAGTTTCACAACTTGTCCATATCATCTTTACAATATTCGAAACAATATAAAGATTTCTTTAGAAGTTTATTTTATACTTTTATAAAATACTTAAAAAAAACAAGTCAAATGTGAGAGTTAAAAATCTTCTAACTATAGATAAATAACCACTAAAAAAATAATTTTTAATAAAAATTGCCATGAAATGATAATGGAATATGCACCGGAAGATAAGCACGACCTAATTCTTTAAAAGTAATACCATCAAGTACAAGTATAAATGATCGTTTAGCTTTTTGATCTAAAATTATTGATAAAACAATTCCATCATCTTCTTGATCATCTTGAGCATCAGGTTTTGGAACAAAAATAGGTTCACTTGGTGATGTACATGGCTCTTCCCAAACAGCTACTTTTTCATTTTTTTCAACATCTAATTTAATTAATGAATCAAATAAACGATTTGGTGGTGCATGTACACAATACATATATCGATATGGTTTTCCAATAAATTTTGAATTAATACGAGGTAATTCAAATTGAACTGGTACAAGACTATGTGCATAACTAAAAGGATTAGTTCCTTTAGCTTCTCGTGCATTAGCATTTGGTTCAGTACATGTATTAGTATCTAAATCTAATTCAAATCTTCGAATATAACCAGCACCTGATGGAAAAATATTTTCACGTAATTTATTTAAATGAAGTTCATTAATAATTCGAGGATTATCAAAAGCACAAATATCAACAGTAATTTTCTTTTTATTATCTTTCTGTTGATACGAATTTATATGATGAAATGTAAAAAATGCTGGACCAGGTATACGTGCTATTTGTTCACCAGTATCTAAACTAATAATACGAAAATAAGTTGGCATTGTTTCACCATTCCATTTAAACATATCTGTTATTGTACCACCAGCAAGATTATTCCAAATAGCATAAAATGTATTAAAATGAAGTGGAATTTCTGTAAGAATTAAATAATCTTCACTAATCGATGCTGAATGCATATAACATGCATATTCATATGGAAAACGATATAACTTGGTGTTTGATTTTATAAGACGATTATAATTTTTTCCACGTTCACTCATATTATTTGTTATATGAATAAATCGACCTTTACCAGATAATATTTCATCTATATCTTCATCATTTTCTTCTATTTGAAAAGAAAATTTTTCAATTATATTAGATCTATATTTTTTTCTTAATAAATTAAATTACCTTTTTTATCTTCATTTGATGATTCATCGTGTATAAAAATAACATCAAGCCAATGTTCTTTACGTGTAATTCTTCCACCATAACCAATTGTCATTTTACGTTTTTCATCATACATAACATGAGCTGTTGTTGTTGATAATATCTCTGAATCAAGTGATTTAGCATAAGGTAAAGTTGTAAGTGGACCTACAAATTCAAGTGTATTCGGATCAAGAATATTGCCTGTTACTGTTTCTGTAAGTGCTAATAATTCATTATTTACCATTTGAACGGTAACACCTGTATCATCCGTAAATGTTGTTGGATCACGACCACGAAAAAGTGATTGAAAACGACCGAATATTGATTTACATGGATCTGTACCAAATTGTCGTGTAATTAAATGACCAGCTTTTAATGCTTCAGTATATGCACGTGATTTAATAAATGAACCACGAAAACCAACTGTTTGAGATGATCCATCAATACTATATTTTTGAATATAAGCAAAACCATCAAATGCATGATTAACTGATGTTTTTACATCATTATTTATTTCATTTGCTCCTGGACCATTTCGATAAAGAGTACCATTTAACCATTCAGGAATTTTTCCTTGAAAATTAATTGTTACTTCTTCGGTAGTTTCTGTTGTCGAAGCATATAAATTATAATTATTCCATACTTCTTGATCGTTTTTACTTATAGTTGATGTCATTATCTTGAAAAGAAAATATATTATATTATAATTAATTAATAAATCAATTAGATAAATTCTAGTAATAAGTATATACATTTTTATTATTCTACTCATCTAACACTTATGATGATATTTTAGATGATTTTCAGCTATACTATTTTTGAGTATAGCGATTATATAGATTAGTAATCCAATATTAAATAACTGTTATATGATCATCTTTTGAATTATATAAAATCATTAAATTGAGTGATTTCATTTCTAATAAATCAATGTGAACCATAAAATTACTAACATCTGCGAATTCAATATAAACCGATTAACTTTTTAGCAAACCTAAAAATAAAGAAAACTTAACAAATGAATATTATTATTGAATAAGAATACGATTA
>JAJEKB010018894.1:0-14002 GCA_022393335.1 Macrotrachela quadricornifera
AAGGCCACAATCTGGTGCCATAATTGATCTATATGCAAGTGAACAACAAAGAATATCTCTCCATGATGCTCTAACAAGTGCAACTTGGTCATCAAGTGATAATGTTGCAAAATGTGGTACACGTTTTGCCCAATCAGTTAATTGTGCAAGTTGAGAATTAGCTGTTGATAAAAGACGATCATATGAACATTCTTCTTCATGAAATGTATCTATTTTTGGTTCAACTGATAATTCAGCTGCAATTAATTTTTCAATTATCATTTCATCATCATTTGTTGAACCTGATGATCCAATACCCGTATTTGTATTTGTACTACTACTACCAATACTTGCACCAGGTGACGATGGTGATTCACCTTCTCCACTCATGCCAGATTTTTGTCGTTCTTCTTGAACAGCTAAGATAAAAAGATAACATAGTGAGTGAATTATTGATTATATCATTTTTTTTTAAAGATTATGTATATATATAGAAAGAATAAAAAAATTTTATATCTTATTTATTACCTTCTTTTTTCATGCCAACATTAAGACATTTTTGATAACGACAATATTGACAACGATTACGTTGTCGCTTATCGATAATACAATCTCGATTATCTCGACATGTGTATGTTAAATCTTTTCGTACAGTACGCTTAAAAAAACCTTTACATCCTTCACAACTAAAATAGAAAAATAAATAATTTTGTTTTTTTCAAAATTATTAATTTATTTTCATATAAAATAAACAAACCTATGAACTCCATAATGTTTTCCTGATGCTTTATCACCACATATAGCACAAGCATATTTTGTTGCAGCAGCTGCATTCATTCCACCACCTGCTGTAGGTGTTGGTGTTGAACTAGCTGATGAATTTGAATTTCCACCAATACCAGCAAATTGTCCACCGGATGACATTGGAACTTAAAAATAAATTAATTAAAAAATGAGAGAATTTTTCTTTATTTTTATTTTTAATGTTATTCTTACCCGGACTTAATGATGTTGGTGAATCACCGCCTGAACCACTTGAATAATTTGAATTACCACTTGTATGTTGTATACTTCCATTTTGAATTTGATTTGTTACATCTATTGGTGGCGAAAACGTTGCATTATCGCCGAAGCTAAAATCTAAGAAAAAAAACTTTATAAATTATTTTTATTTATTTTTTAAAATGAATATACAACTTGAATCGGACATGGTTTAATTCATTAACTAATAAGTAAGACAATAATTATAATCTAAAAAATAAAGCGAATCATAATAGAAAAAGAAAACAAAAGTTAATCACAATAGGAAGAAAAAAAGCTTAATCCCTAATGATTGCAAAATTTAAAAAAAAATCATTTTTTTTTCAAAATCTAATAAGCAGATGTGGATGGAATATCTTTCATTAAAGCGACACCGGATGATGTTCCAAGACGTGTTGCACCAGCTTGAATTAATTCGTTTGCAAAATTACTATCTCGTACACCACCAGATGCTTTAACTTGTACATTTTTTGGTGAATATTGACGCATTAATTTAATATCATCTAATGTTGCTCCACCAGTTGAAAAACCTGTTGATGTTTTGATAAAATCAGCACCAGCATCACCAACAATTTGACATAATTTTTGTTTTTCAGTTTCATTCAATAAACATGTTTCAATAATAACTTTAAGAATTTTATTCTCACCAGATGAATGTACTAATTTTGCTAATTGTTCAATTTCATTTTGTACATATTCAAAATTACCATCTTTTACTTTTCCAATATTAATAACCATATCAATATCTTGTGCACCATCATTCAATGCTTGTTGACATTCAAATAATTTTGTTTGAGTTGTTGTTGAGCCAAGTGGAAAACCAATAACAGTACAAACACGTATCGGATATTTATCTACAACATATTTAACATGACACGGTTGAATACATACTGTTGCAAATTTATGTTCCACTGCTTCAGTACATAATTGATCAATTTGTTTTAATGTTGCATCAGGTTTTAATAATGTATGATCAATAAATGAGCTTGTCAACATAATTGCTTACTTTTAATCTTTCTTCTGCGTCTTTTTTCTCACTAAGTCTTTTACTGGCTCTTTTTCAAGGTCAACGAGCGCATATTTTTCATTGGTTGAAAACCGATTACCAATCGATTGAAATTAGAACATATTTTTTATGCAATAGTAGAGGACGCTTAATAAACCAATTAATTAATTGTTTTGTAATACAATATTTAATAAGAAATAAATAAGAAAATATTAAAACAGTTAATTCAAGAAAAAACAAAAATTTTTTTTAATCAATATTGAAATATGTCACATAAATTATTTGTTCTTACGAATGATGAAAAATAAACCAATCAAGTTAAAGATAATACATTGTCAAATTAAAGCATTAGACTTGAAAATAATGGTGTAATGTATTGAAATATTATTATTATTTTAATTTTTTTATGGAAAACATACTTTTTATTTGAATAAAAAGTGTATCTAAATCAATTTGAAATAATAAAATAGATACTTATGTTTTCAGTAGATAATATTGATAATATTAAAAAAAATTTTCTTACTTTGAAGTCACATAATAAAAAAAAATTGAAGTTGTCATATTTATCTTACTTTTAGCTCATACTGCACTAAAAATCATGTTTTATATACAATAACATATATATACGTAAAGTCATATAATATCTCTACGACGACAAGCTGTTGCTTATTGACTGAAAGAATGATTTTTAAAATTAAAACAAAACTTTCGCTTCCTCAGACGTTTCCAGTTTAAGAAATTCTATTGTACTGATAATGTAGTTTATGTTCTATCATACATATAAATTGGCATATGAAGATATATGCCAGTTGGTTGAAGAGTGAAAAGTTTAAGAATCAATATAGCGTCATCTGTTTCCGTATCTGAAATGTAAAAATCATTAAACAATCTATTTCAAACATTGATAAAGTAAATTATTATCCAAAAAAGCTTTATAAGAATGTTTTTCATTAACATTTTTTATGTTGAATAGTAGATAGACTTAATTACATTTTTTTTTGCAATAAGTAGAACAATGAGAAGGATATTAAAATTTCCAGTAAATTAATCTATTCTTTTCTTCTCTATTTTACTGAAAAAAAATTGTCTATTATGGAAGCTAAAAAAAGCAGACACATGAATCGATATAAAGATACGAAGAATACAAGATAATCACCTGGAATGAAGAGAAAAAAAAGCAATGAAACTTCATTAAGATTTAATAAACTATGATATTTTTATCTTCTATTATCTTTAATCAGTGATGAGTAATAGAGTTTTGTTCAAATATAGCAACATTGTTTCTTTTGTTTAATGTTTTATTCGTAGTTTAAAAAAAAAACAATGATACTCTTATGTTTGATGTATTTAAGAAACGAATAAAATCGTTTCATTTATTAAAAATCTAATTATTTAATTCATCGATAATATTTAAGAAAATTATACTTTATTTTAATAGAAACATTCTATTTATTAATTAGATAAGAAGTCAATATAAATATTTATAATAAATGGTTTTTATCAACTTATAATTTAATTATCACATATGCCTACATATAAAAACAAACACAAGATTTTATGAAGCATGCATTTCCTGTTAATTGAACTCTCGATGTTTTTTGTTGAAGGATATGGTAAATTGACTATGTTGATTAACTTTTTGTATAAAGAAGAGACTACTTTTTTTTACATATGACTGTATTTTTAGGCAGGTATTATCTTTTGAACATAACGTGAACTGTAGTGTTTATTAATTAAAATATCTAAAGTGTCGAGACACAAAGTATTATTCAAATGATTGTGATATGGTATTATATGTGAAGGTTTGCGTAAACTTATGGGATGACAGATGTGAAGTTTTAAACAAAATTAGAAATAAGTGTGTCATGTATGTGGAATTAATAATATTAACTATTCAAAAGAAGACACTTATGAAAATCTTTTAAATTTTTAATACTACGGCCTCTATTCAATTATTCTTCAATGTTAAAATTTTTTTTGACTTTTAATATATAAAATATTAATAGAGACCATTAATTTATTTATTAGTTTCGTCTATTATACTCGAAACATACTGATCTTATCTACGTATTTCTCTGTAGAACAATGAACATTTATTTTTCTTTCTTCAATCTTATAAGTAAAATTATCATTTTAGCATATTGGTGAATCTTTTTGCTCGTACTAACTAGTTTTATTAGAGCATATATATTATATTTAGTGATTAAAAGCAATTAGACATCTTTTTCTGACGTGCGAATAAATCTGATTTTTGAACAGAAATGAGTAGAAAAGTAATTATATTTCGTGTTAAATAATAAAGTGCATATATTTCTTGAATATTAAAGCTTTACAATACTTGCTCAAAATAGAAAATGTAATTAATCTTTTTCTATCTAAGTAGTTCTTTCTTGACAACTATGACTGACCGAAATGGTAAAGAAAATTTTTAATGATCTAAATTTATATCAAAATAATTTATATTAGTCGCAATTTTTAATTACATTTTCCTCACGTTTCCTATTTCATCATCAATGTGCTTACATAGTGCTTAACAACTTGAAGTAATCTACGTGACAGTAAAAGATTGTTACAAGAATTATATTTCAAATCCAGATGAATGTCAGTTTTTTGTGCTTATCTACTTGTAACGATGATCATGATTATCATTATTCTTTCCATTTATGAATATAATCTTTTCAAAACGACAAAATTTTCATTAGTTATTCAAGAATAATTTTCTGAAATATAGATGAAAAAATGAATAATCTTAAAAATTTAAAATTGTTGTTTCCAACAAAAACTGATGTATTGTCTATTTGATACTTCAAATTTTTCAAACAAGTGTGTCAAAATATTGTCTTCGTATTTGAAATTGACAAATATATTTGTTTGTATATCGAGTCATTTACAAAATACGATTGATAGATGAGCTTATACAAGTTAAACATAAGTGTGTATGCTCATCGTTGAGTTTGTTTATCTGATGTAATATTATTTGTAGCAAATATTGAGATCATTAACTGTATTAATTGTTGGTAATATTAATGCACAAATAATGTGTATGTGAATAGAACTATCGAAATTTGAAATCCATCGACTACTACAATAGATAGCTAGTAGATATATTTTATTAGAATAATGTATTTTCTTTTAGACATACTATTGCTTAATCGTATGCAACTGTTACTGTTTGATTGCTTTCGATAACTTATTCTAAGTTACTTACTACTTTTGAAATTATAATATATCATGTATGACGATTTTTCAGTCAAATCAAATAAACATTTGACTCTATTTTATTTAAATTCTGTTTTGATTGATGAATCGTAAAAACTATTTATAAAATACTGAATTGATGAAAATAATTTCCAATCATCTGTCTATATATCTAATAAATATCAAATAAGAACTAGATGATAAAGAGAAGAAAAACAAGAAAGCAGACGTAGAACGACAATTCTATTGTCTATTTCTACATTGTAAACAAAGGTATATAGAGTACAATGCAAAAAAATGTCAAGTTTCTTCCGATTGAAGTGATGACTATTAAAATCTTTACTACTATTAGAATACATAAGTAATGTAGTGTGCAATCATAATAATAATTAAAAAATACATTTTCCTCTGAGAACTAATAAGGCGTAAAAAATATGACATTCTTTCAAGCGAAAAAATTACTGAGTTTTTATGGTGATTCCATTAACAGTGACAGAATTCATCAGAAGCAACATATAAGAATTCTGATAAGTAATTCAATTACTCTAGTACAAATTAGTGCTTCATTAAAGGTCCTTACATCTACATTCATGTCAAAATTCTACTTATCATTGAATAATTTTATGTTATAATACAACATTCTACGCAGAACTCTACTTCTGAGAGAAAAATATGTTTTCTAATTATAGCTTCCTTAATGTATAATATAGTATGCTACAGTAGAGTTCTTGAATTCTGCTTGTAATGAATTCTACCGATCCTTTAATGAAGACAACTTGTGACCCATCGCTATGAAAGTGCTTCGCATGGTATTTAAAACAACACCCATAAATATTTGTCAGTTCGTCAGATTCACTTTAGACGAAAAGAACCTACAATAGATTAGAAAACATGTGTTATCCATTCAATGTCGATATTTTCATCTTGAATTCGAACAAACATTTTGTTTTACCACTTTTGAAATCATTGTGACAAAAAATGACAACTTTCGATCCGTACGTCAAGAAACTCTCAAAATATGAATATATTTGTTCACAATATTATTTAATATCGTCGAAGTTTACGATTAGAGAAAATATTTGCTTTGGTTTTTTTTCTTAATTGAATGAAATAGTAATTTTGATGATGATTTATTGTTGTACCGAAAGAATTTACAAAAATGTATTATCTCATTAATATTTATAATTTTATTATAAAGTAGTTGTTGTTTTTACCATAAGAATATTCTCATAATAATTCACTCAGTATCAAAATAATAAATTCAAAAAAAATATTTATTGTTGTATATTCTAATATAATCCATTCGTTCTCTCATTGATATAACCTTCGCATGAACGAATAATATCACTAAAGCGTGATGATTCATAGACCTTAATGATTGCTTATATTCTTTATCCATCTACTTATTTAAATAGTATGAATAAATATAAAATTAAAACATGTTATGATAAAAAAGGACAAAAAGATAAGAGCATACACTTGAATATGCGTACGAATTAAATAACGTAATGAATAAGCAAACATTTATAAATACTCATCCTGAATGTAAGTTTTTTTTTTAAATATTTTTTTAAATAAATGTATTCAATTTATTCTTTTTAATAGATGGATATAATGGAACAATAGATGAAATTTATCAAAATGAATTTTCAACTCGTCTTCCATCAGATCGAATATATCTTGATCATGCTGGTACAACATTATATACTCAATCTCAATTAGATAATCATTTTAATCAACTTCGTACATTAACATTAAATAATCCTCATAGTGAACAAGAAGATTCAAAATCATTATTATTAATACAAGAATGTATTGAATTAATTTTATCAATATTTGAAACATCAAGTCGTTATTATTCAATAATATTTACATTAAATACAACTCATGCTTGTCAATTATTATCATCATTATTTCCATTTTCATCTAAATCTGAATATGCTTATATGATTGATAGTCATAATAGTCTTATTGGTATACGACAACAAGTTAAACAGAAAGGAGGTTTATTTTCAATAATTGATTATCCATTACATATTTATAAAGAACAAATAGATTCAGATAATAATTGGTCTTTTCGTTGTGCTTGCCGTTCAAAATCTCCAGTGTCTGATATAGAATCAGATTCTCCATACTATTGTCTCTTTGCAACTCCAGCAGAAAATAATTTTAATGGTCTTCGACCACCACTTGATAGTCTTTTAAAACCTTTTTTAAATATACAAGAATATCAATCAGAAAATTTTCCTATACCAATACATCGACATCCATCAAAATTATGTCATTGGTTAACATTAGTTGATTGTGCAAAATATTTATCAACAAAACCATTTTCACTTTCATCATATCCTGTTGATTTTGTTGTTTTATCATTTTATAAAATATTTGGTTATCCAACTGGTTTAGGTGCATTAATTATTCGAAATGAATCATTAAAATTACTTAATAAAGAACATTATTTTGGTGGTGGAAGTATACAATATATATCACCTTATGATGATTCTCGTGTAGAATATAAATCTGGTATTGATGCTTTTATTCATGGAACAATTCCATTTACAACAATTCTTTCACTTTATCATGGTTTTCAATTAATAACATGTAAATTATCATATAAACAAATATCATTACATACACAATGTTTAATTAATTATTGTAGAAATGAAATGTTAGAATTACATTATTCAAATGGACAAATTCTTTGTTTATTTTATGATATAAGAAATAAATTTTTAAATGAAAATGGTTATTCATATGGACCAATTTTAAATTTTAATTTATATAATAAACATGGACAATTTTTATCTTGTCGTTTAATTCAAAGAATTGCCTCCGATCATAATATTATTGTAAGAGTCGGGACATTTTGTGCACCGGGTGCCAGTCAAGCTTACCTTGGTAAGATAAAGAAATCTTTTTTTTTATGGTTTAAGATAGAACATGTTTTTTTTTCTAAAAAATTAACTATTAATTTTATAATTACTTTCTGTTTTGGGAAAAGAAAGATTAAAGTTGTATGAAATATTGATATTATGATTGCGAAAAATTAATCATAAATATTAATAGTCGTAATTTAAGAAAATATAACTTTTAAAAACTATTTCAAAATATTTATTTTTAGGTTCAAGTAAATCATTTGAAGCTAATCATGAATGTCGCAATGGTCTTTTTTGTGGTACAAATATTGAAGGTGATGATGTTTTAGATTCAGGTCATCAACCATTAGGTAGTATTCGTTTAAGTCTTGGTTGGATGAGTCGATATGAAGATATTCAAAATTGGATTGATTTTCTTCGTTATATTATTTTACAAGGTATTGGAATAGCACCATTATTACCATCTTTATCAATAAATAATGAAAATAATAAAAATATAAATTTAATATTAACACATATATATATTTATCCAATAAAATCTTGTAGTTCAATATCAGTTACAGAATGGCCATTAACATCAACATCATTATTATATGATCGTGAATGGATGATTATTGATCAAAATTTGAATCCATTAACACTTAAACGTTTACCATCATTATCACAAATAAAACCTTCAATAAATTTAAAACAAAATCAATTGATATTAAATGCAAATAATCATCCATCGTTTATTATTGATATTGATAATGGTATATTAAATATTTGTTCCTCTTTTTTTTAACTTAGTTTTATCTCTTTTTAGATTCTACAATGATTAAATCAACTGTAAAATTAAATGATGAAATAACTTGTCATATATATGAAGGTGAAATTGAACAATGGCTAATACGTGTTTTAGGTATTTATGCAACATTAGCTCGTCGAACAAATGATAGTCATATGACATTAGCAAATGAAGGTGCTTTTCTTCTTGTACATGAAGAAAGTGTTCGACAAATTCAATCTGAATTAATAGAAAATGAAAAAATATCACATGAACGTTTTCGACCAAATTTAGTTGTTGATAAAGAAAATTTCAATGATTTTTATTCTTCATATAGTGAAGATTTATGGAAAGAGATAATTATTCTAAATGAATATAATATTAAATTAAAAACACTTGGCTTATGTCAACGATGTACAGTAATTAATATTGATCCATTAAGTGGAAAAAAACAAAGTCATCTTTTTACACATTTACAAACACAACGAAGAGAAATAAATACATTACGAGCAAATTTTGGAATTTTATTAAATCTTTCAACAATATATAATAATGCTGTTATTTGTGTTAATGATCGAATTCAAGCTTTTAAATAATTAATATATTTCTGTTCTTTTTTTTCATTCTTTTTTTATTTATATTTTGAATAAATTCATTATATAAATAGAATAAATAAATGCTGTGTCATTGTCTATATATCAAAAGAAGTTAAGAATGCCTGGAATAGATAGAAGAATAAAAGATAAATCAGTCGAAGAAAGAAAAAAATAAATATAATATCGTCATGTATTCATTTGAATTATCGAAAAATCTTCTTCTTTTTTGTATACTGATAAAAAGAAAAATTTAGGACAATTTTATAAAAGCATCAAATGATTTTTTTTTCGTGCTTCATACTATGTTAAAATAATATACGAAATAATTCTTATCATTTACATTGTTTGCTATTTGATAATTATTTTTTTTTATTTTTATCATCTATAAAAGTGTTAACATATAAGTGATAACGTATACTAATATAGTTGTTTTAAAAAAATGGTTAAAGATACAATACAACAATCCACACCTCCGGTACTAGATTATCTTTTGTTCTATGTCAATGGAAAACAAATTATTGAACGTAATGTTGAACCTGATTGGACTCTTCTTTGGTATCTTAGAAATAGTAAGTATTTTTCATTAAAACTATCATTTGTGAATTTCTATACCACACAATAAATATGTATATGTATATATAGAATTAGATTTAACTGGATCTAAATTGGGTTGTGGTGAAGGTGGATGTGGTGCATGTACAGTACTTATATCTCAATGTCTCGATAGACATTCAGGTCATCTTGATCATCGAACAGTTAATGCTTGTCTTGCACCAATTTGTTCTGTCGATGGATGTCATATAATAACAGTAGAAGGTTTAGGTTCAGTTGCCAAATCAAATATTCATCCAGCACAATCACGTATTGCTGAATTGTATGGATCTCAATGTGGTTTTTGTACACCTGGTATTGTAATGTCATTATATGGAACTGTAACATCATCAAATCATCCTCATTCATCATTAACATTACAAGATATTGAAGAAGCATTTGATGGAAATCTTTGTCGTTGTACTGGTTATCGACCTATTCTTGATGCTGCAAAAACATTTGCAAAAGATATTAATAAATTACCATGTAAAGATTCATCTACATCAAAAACAATATCAACAACATTGGATAAATGTCTTTCATTTGCTAAAAAATCTGATAAAGAACCACAGAAAATAGAATTTCCTGAAGAGTTAAGTCAATATATTCCACGATCACTTCATATTAAAGGTTTTTAAAGAAAAAAAAGAAAATTTAATTAAATCTAAAATATAAATTTTTTTTATAAATAGGTTCAGTAGTTGAATGGTATCGTCCTGTTACTCTTCATGAATTACTTTGTCTTCGTTCTACTTATCCTGGTGCTGCATCAAAACTTGTTTTTGGTAATACAGAAGTTCAAATTGAAACAAAATTTAAACGTTTAAAATATCCACGTTTTATATCTGTAACACATATTGAAGAACTTCAACAACTTAAACGTACATCAACTTCATTAATACTTGGTGCTGGTGTTACATTAACACGTTTACAAAATAAATTAACAGAATGGAGCGATCAAAAACTTGATGGTGGAATTTGTCAAGCAATTATTGATCAATTAAAATATTTTGCATCAACACAAATTCGAAATGTTGCTTCACTTGGTGGAAATATTGTTAATGCTTCACCTATGTAAATTTGTTTTGTTAAATATTAATAATAACAAAAATATCTTTTTCTTTTTTCATTTATTTTAGTTCAGATGTTAATCCTGTACTTCAAGCTGCTAATGCTGTTTTAGAATTACATCGAGCAGAAACTAATTCAGTTCGACTTGTACCATTACGAGATTTTTTTCTTGGCTATCGTCGTGTAGCTATGACAGATGATGAAATACTTGTTAATGTTCATATTCCATTACCATCATCATCATCAGCAAATAAAATATTTCTTCGATCATTTAAACAAGCACGTCGTCGAGATGATGATATTGGTATTGTTAGTGCTGGTCTTCATGTTGAACTAGAATCTGTTAATTCAACAGATAAACAACAATGGCGTATAGTTAGTACAGCTTTTTCATTTGGTGGTATGGGACCAACAACAATTTTAGCAAAAAATAGTCAACAAGAATTAATTGGACAACTATGGACAAAAACAACTATTGATAAAGCATGTGAATTAGTATTGAAAGAAATGCCATTAGACGAACTTACTCCAGGTGGTCAACCAGAATACAGGTATTTAAATCATATAAGAAAATCATAATAATAATGAATATAATTATTTTTAGACGTACATTAGTTCAATCATTTCTTTTCAAATTTTATGTTTACGTTTGTTCTCAATTAAATGAATCGTCTATTGATTCAAAACAACTTTCTATTGTTCATTCATATCATCGACCAGTATCTCATGGTCAACAAATTATTCCTGAACGACCATCTTCACAAAAAATAGTTGGTACATCATTACCCCATCGTTCAGCTTATTTACAAACAACGGGTGAAGCAAAATATATTGATGATATGCCTTCATTACCTAATACTCTTCATGCTGCACTTGTACTTGCAACACAACCAAATGCTCGAATTAAGAGTATTGGTAAGATAATTATTATTTTTATTTACAAAAAAATGTTATCGATTTTGATTTATTTAAAACAGATCTTGGTGCTGCATCTAAAGTACCTGGTTTTGTTTCATTTGTTAATCATAATGATATTCCTGGTGATAATATGACAGGTGATGTTGTACATGATGAAGAAATATTTGTTTCATCGATAACACCATGCGTTGGTTCTATTATTGGTGTAGTTTTATGTGAAACTGAACGAGCAGCTCATACAGCTGTTCATCTTGTTCAAATTGAATATGAACTTTTAACACCAACAATTTTTACAATTGATGATGCTCTTGCACATGACTCTTTTATAGGAGAAGAACGTCGTCTTCAACAAGGCGATATTGAAAAAGCTCTTGCTGAATCTGAACATACACTTGAAGGATCAATACTAATTGGTGGACAAGAACATTTCTATTTAGAAACAAATTGTTGTATGGCGATACCATCAAATGATGATCAAGAACTTACATTATATTCATCAACACAAAATCCAAGTAAAACTCAAGAATTAACTGCTTTAGCACTTGGTTATGATGTTAATCGTGTAACATGTCATATAAAACGTATGGGTGGAGGATTTGGTGGAAAAGAATCAAGATCGTAAGTGAAATAAATTTAATTATTATTATATATTCTTAAATTTTAATATAGAATAACTCCATGTATAGTTGCTGCAGTAGCTGCTGTAAAAGTTGGTCGTCCTGTTCGTATGAATATAGAACGTGATGTTGATATGTCTATTACTGGTCAACGTCATCCATTTAAAATTGATTATAAAGTTGGTTTTACAAATGAAGGTCAATTTACAGCACTTGATGCTCGTTTATGGAGTAATGCTGGATGTTCATTTGATCTTTCAATGGCAGTTTTAGAACGAGCAATGCTTCATATTGATAATTCATATCGATTTCCAAATATTGTAGTACGTGGACGTTTATGTAAAACACATTTACCATCAAATACAGGTTTGTTTATTTATTTTTTTTAAAAGATTTTATTGAAATTTATTATTAACGTTATTTTTTTTTATTGTATTTTAGCTTTTCGTGGTTTTGGTGGTCCACAAGGTCTTTTTGGTTGTGAAACAATTGTTGATCATATTGCTACATATCTTAAAATTGATCCATATGTTATTCGTCGTTTAAATATGTATAAAGAAGGAGATTTAACACATTTTGGTCAACCATTAGAACGATGGAATATACCTCGATTAATGGATGAACTTGTTAAATCAAGTGATTTTATTCAACGACAAAAAAATATTGAAGAATTTAATAAATCAAATACATATAGAAAACGTGGTATATGTATTCTTCCAACAAAATTTGGTATTGCATTTACAGCAAAATTTCTTAATCAAGCAGCTGCATTAGTTCATGTTTATAAAGATGGTTCAGTATTACTAAGTCATGGAGGTATAAAAAAAAATAAAAGAAATTATCTTCTGAAAATATCAGTAATAAAAATTTTTCTTTTGCTTGAATTTAGGTACTGAAATGGGTCAAGGTCTTCATGCGAAAATGATATCTATTGCTGCCGAAGTTTTAGGTTGTAATGTTAATCGAGTACGTATAACTGAAACAGCAACAGATAAAGTAGCTAATACAAGTCCAACAGCTGCATCGGCTTCATCAGATTTAAATGGTATGGCTATTCGAATTGCATGTGAACAAATACGTGAACGATTAAATACACTTCTTATTGGTGATGATGTTAATCTCTCATGGAAAGATCTTGTTAAAAAAGCATATTTTGCACGTATTGATTTATGTGCACATGGTTTTTATGCAACACCTGAACCATTAGGTGCAGATTTTTTGCAAAATCGAGCAAATTTTAATTATTTTACACAAGGTGGTGCAGTAACTGAAGTTGAATTAGATACATTAACAGGTGATTGGCATGCTTTACGTGTTGATATTCTTATGGTAAATTTATTAAA
>JAJEKB010018899.1:0-10894 GCA_022393335.1 Macrotrachela quadricornifera
ATGGACGTGGAGAGAGAAGTTTGAGATGCATCTTTGAGAATATGAAAAGGTTAAACGACATATTCACGTGTCTTCATTTTCATCTAGACACATTTCACGGAAATATCGTATTATGCAGAAAAATCTGTAGCATCTTAGTTTTTACGATGAAAAATAGAATCAATCAAGAAGATTTTATGAAAACTTTCTATTGGCAAAATCTTGATCTATACAGAGCTAAATCGATTTTAGCGCTACCTATCATGAAAATATACATATCTTTCCTTCATATCAAGTTTTTCTGCTGCATAACCACTGTAATATTAAATAGCTGTCATTATTTTCAATAAATTTTAGTCAATTCTCAAAAATCTTTTCTCTACAATGCACATCTATTGATATATTCCAATATAGAATTGTGAAATTTGAAAATATTATATATACATAAAATGTATTGAGTTATATGATCATTCATTTTCTATCATATATAGAGTTTATCTGAAATACTATATTATTTATTTAAAGATATTTTTCGTTCTTTTTTAAATATACTCAATACCCTCTTATTCGTTAATCGAACTTTTTGTTTTTATTTAATGAATTACAATCTGATCAAGATCTTTATCGATTTTTTTGTTTTATTTACTTAAACAATTAATGAATTTATTCTTATTATATAAATTTTATTCTACAATAATTTGATTTCAATATTTCATATTAATACAAAAACAAAAAAAGTTTCATAGATTGTCTATTTGCATATAACTCTTTCCGAAGTAGTTTTTTTTTGAAGGTAGGATGAAGTACATACATTTTATTTCAGGACGATTGATTACATTGATTTTGTATTTATGTATGTATGTGAATATATCAAAGTTACTTTTCTTTTTTTTCTATTTTATGCATCAGTTTCTATGTATACATATATGATTGTAAAACCTAATTGTGTTTATTTATATAATATATCCATGTATAATCAAGTTAATCTCACTTGGATTCTATAAAAAAAGTGAATATATAAGTAAAAGTAAGAATAATATTTTTATTTATAGACAATATCTTTTGATAAAATAATTCTTATCAATGAGTACTTCTGAAGATAATCATTTATTATTAATTAATTCAAATACATCAAATGTTCCATCTATCATTAAATATCCAAAATCCTCCAATGAAACCTCTTTATCCCCAGCAGCAATTAATATGAATTTCAATCGGCTCCTATCGAATAATTCAATTCTATCGTTAGAAAAAAGTAATGAAACAATAAATGAATATGAACATAATAAAATTCGAATATCAAAACAAACATCTGTAAGACATTTATCTATATCTGTAATAAGTCGTCAATTACATATACGAAAATTTTTACAAAATCGATTGTAAGAAAATGTTTTAATAGTCATTTATTTCTATATTTTTTTAATGATTGTAGAAGATTCATAAGTAATTTAATGTGTTTTATTGGACTTTTGGGTATAATTCTTATGATAATTGCAAATGAAATTACATTTGTTAATATAAATAATAAAGATACGGATATAAGTCGATTAATAAAATTAGTAATAACAATCTCAACAATAATTCTTATTAATTTAATAATTTATTATCATAATTTAAATTTAAAATTTTATGCAGCTCAAAATTCTCTTGATGATTGGCGTACTGGATTAACATTTAAAAGAATATTTTTAATTATATTTGAAATAATTATTTGTACTATTCATCCAATACCGAATTATTTTATTTATAATTCAATATCAAAATATGAAGAAAATAAATTAAATTCAACAATATCAATTTTATTTACACCTTCATTTAATGTTGCACTTAGTTTACCAAGTAATGTCTAATAAATATTTTCTTTGAAAAAAATAAATTCTGTATTTAAATAGTGTTTTCGCGTCTTTATTTAATATGTCGTTGTATAATGTATCATTCACATTTAATTCATAATATTCCATCAAAATCATTAAGTTCATTTAATAAAGTATCAATTAATTTTTCATTTTTATTTAAAAAATATTTTGCACAATGGCCAACACGTTGTTTAATTATATTTTGCTTAATTATATTTCTTGTTGGAAGTTGGTCAATACGTGCATGTGATTATAATATTAAAATTACTAAACATATGTCATTATTTGATTCAATGTGGTTATTTATTATTACAATTACTACTGTTGGTTATGGAGATTTAACACCAACTACATATTGTGGACGATGTAAGTCACAAACCTTGTCAATATAGCTACTTTAGGCTACTCGTAATGAATACCTGTTCGTAAGGGTAAAGAACTGTCTGTAATGAAGAGAATGATGAGAAGAGAACCACAAAACTTCTACTCACTGTTTTCTTCAAAAATATATGTGAATATCACAAAATGACTCGGAACTCCAGTTAGTATCAACTATTTCTTCTAAAATGTTCTCTGATCAAATTCTATTTATTAATGAAAAGAGAATTGTTCGTAATTGAGAGAAAGAAAACCAAAAAATGATTTATATATCGATCATGATCGTATCCAAGGACAACTATCTGTGACGAACGAGGAACAGAAAGACTTCATTCAAAAACATACACTCGCACTTTTAAATGTTCGTTCCACAAAAAGGTTTTAAAATATTTTGTCGCATACGACGTAAAAGAGAGTGTTACAACGTATGTAGGTAGAAATTTGGACGCATTTTCTGTTCGAAATTATTACACGATAAGACATGAGGTCTAGAGACCATCACAAATTGTGACAGATGGCTTTAGGATACTATCAAACATCATATATAACTCAGATCTAGTTAGAATACCTGTGAAGTATCTCCTTGTTGAAGTTTTATACTCCAAAGTAATGAATAATGCAAGAGCATCCCTAGATATACATAAAAGAGAAGTTTTTATGGAATCAGTAACAATGGATATATCGAATTTTACATTTTAATTCTGCAGAAATTGCATGAAACAGTTTTTGAAATAATTTTTATTTAGTTGTAACATCAATAATTGCACTAATTGGCATATTTTCATCTGCTCTTCTTGTATCTGTTGTAACAAAAAAACTTGAATTAACTCGATGGGAAAAATATGTACATAAATTTGTATCAAATATTGATTTAACACGAGAACATCGAGATCAAGCTGCTAATATTATTAAATTTTCAATTAAAATTTGGTATTTAAAACGAAAAATTAATCTTCGATCTGTTCATTATCTTAAAATTCAACGAAAATTATATAAATCAATACATTATTTTCAAAAAATAAAACAAAAACAAAGAAAATTAAATGAAAATAATTTAGATTTAATTGAATTAATAAATATTCAACGTTATATTAGTAATAAAACAAAAAAAGTAGCAAAAGAAATAACAACAATTAAAACAAAACTCGATAATATTGAAGAAAAATTTATTCATATAAATAATACAATAAATAATATTCAATATACACTTCATCTTCTATTGAATAAAAATTCACAATAAATTATTTTTAATAATTAAGATTTTATTGGTTTTTTTTAAAGACTTTGTCTCATCTTATTCGGAACTCTAGACATATGTTCGGATGTATGTCTAAGAGAACTTTTACAGAAAAAAAAACAACAGAATGGAATGATATTGGCATAGAATTCATTATAGAATTTACTAAGAAATCATAATTAATATAAAGACTTTTCTTTTCCTAGTACATTTATAATTATATGAATAAAAATATTTCTGTATTTCTATCATCTATCTCTTTACTTTAATAATTATAATGATTTCAAACTTTCATCTTTTAATCTATTCATAATATTATGTTGATAGTTTTATATGTATGTCTGATATTTAAAATAATTAAAAATACAAATGGTAGTGTAAGAAAAAAAGAATGTATGAAAAAATCTTCAAGATGCTCTTAATAGACTATTTTTGAATGTAAGACAATCATATCATCTTACAATCTTTCAAAGATGAGTAAATCTCCACAAAACTACGAACTATTGGACTCTCTCATATCGATCTCCAATCAAAAGTTAGCTGTTGAATCATTAACAAGTGATTGTCAGAGTTCGTTACAGTCTCCTGAATAAATTTTACTCCGAACATCCTGTCTTTTTCTTTAATCACATCTTAGAAATGTCCGATTACGATCAATATTTTAATGTTTGAACATCAGCATTAACTATTAAACTTAATGTTAATATTTTCGGCATTAATTAAATTCTAATCTCATCAATACTAAAGAACAATATTGTCTTACAAGACAAGAAATTGTTAGATATTCAAGATTAAGAAGAGTCTTGGCTGATTGATCAAGAATCTGGAAATAGCAATGATAAGATCATCGATGAGTGCAATAAAATGTAGAACGATATTTCGAGCCACTTATCTCATTTTCGGTTCGATCTCATTAGAAAAATTTTGACAAAGTTTGAGCCACAAAGGCCCACTACTGCTGGAAGACTGTCTAGAAGGCCTTCTTCTCTCCATTTAACTGCTCGACATTTTTCTTCGTTCATTCTCCAATTATCGCAACTAGAACAGTCTTGATGAAAATGCATGGTGTACTCATCCCATAATCTTCGAAGCGTTATACGATATATATTCTTAATTGATTCAAAGACTATTATACAGAGATGAATTATTAATATTTTTTAGAATAAAAATAAAATTTCATTGTGAAATATATAAACATTACTTTTTTAAAAAGTTTAATTCTCGGAAAAAATAGGCGGAAGTGAAGGATTAATAGACAATAATATATTTAAATAAATGTTTTATTAGAAAAAGATAAGAATTTAATTGAATAAATTGAAGATTATATTGAAATATTTAGAAGAGAAAATAGTTTGATAATAAAATAAATCCAAATAAAACCAATGACATTATTTGGATCATCTAAAAACAAATTCTCTTCATACGATAAATATAATCAATTAGTAACTTACTTTTGACACTAAAACCTATTGGTATTGGATTTGTTGTTGTTGTTGATGTTCTTCTAACCGAAGCTAGACAAGTGGTTAAATTATAATTACAATAGTTTTCAGTACAAAAACATCTTTCTGCAGGATATGTAATAATGTTTTCACCAAATATAT
This sequence comes from Macrotrachela quadricornifera, assembly GCA_022393335.1. Lineage (NCBI taxonomy): Eukaryota > Metazoa > Rotifera > Eurotatoria > Philodinida > Philodinidae > Macrotrachela > Macrotrachela quadricornifera. Next base: position 5,058 of record JAJEKB010018899.1, read on the forward strand.
AACGTTGAAGATATTTAATATAAAAATAAGTTGATGTTTCATTGTAATATAATGTTGTACCTATATCCTGATTAAATTGATATACTCTAGAAAGTGCTCTTGATAAAAAATATTTTGATGTTTCAGAAGGTATTGCAGTAGAAAATGAATCATTATTAATAACATAATACATACAGAGTACAGTATTATTACGTGTATATTGTTCACATTTATCAATATCAATAAAAGGAGATGCAAAATATGTACAATAACTACTTCTATTTGATGAAGATAATGTATCAAAACAAGATATTTTATTATTTAATTCTGGAATCATTGAAGAAAGAAGAGAAGGTGCAGAATTTGTTTGAAATTGATTATTTACTGATGATTTACATGTTGTAAAATTCACATTACACATATCTGTAGCACAAAGACAAAATATTGATATATCAAATAATTCAAATTCTAAAGGTGAACAAAGTCCAAAACCAATATCATATATATTTGAAAATCCAGTACATCTTTGAGAAATACTTTTATATATATTTGTTACTTGCATATAATCTTGTATTGTAATTGATGATGAACCATTTGAAAAATATTGATATGAACAATATTCCGAGTTAGTTACTTGACTACCATAATAGGAACATGTTATATTAAGACGATTCGATGTTTTGTTACTCACTGTTGATAAATCTCCATTGAAAAAACATTCACTAGATTCAATTAATAATAGGATCAATAAAATTATTCTAAGCATCATCTTTCAAAAAAATCAATCAAGTAATTCTACTGGCCTATAGACAAACCTTTATCAAGTGTATGTAATGCAAATAGAGGTTTTTTTCTTTCATTTTTTATAAATATATTATTGCATACAGGTAAAATAAAAAGAAACGAAAAAATATTTTTTTAATACCTATATTTCTTTTATGTTCTCTAAGGGATCCCTCTCCCTTGCAATCGATTTTGCACTTAAAACAATCCGTTTGAACTGAAATTTTCAGGAATGAGAAGCCTTGATCAAAAACATTTCTGAGAAAAATCTCAGCCCAATATGTCACAATAAATCAAATTTTCATTTGATTTTGTGACTGCCAGAAGAACCATTACAACTACAGTTTTACAAAAAGCACAGAGCTCAGATTGGTTCTAAATTAAACCTAAACTCTTTGCCTACGTTTTACTCAAACAGAATTTTAAAATTACTATTCATTAACTTTTTATAAACATTATTAAATATAAAAGATCCGTTCAAACAAAAGCTTACTCTTATTTAAACCTTCAAAACAAATAAAAATCTTAAGTATATCTTAAACTGTGTGATAGTTATTTCCATTTCATCAGCATAAAACCAGATTTCCAGAAAACTGATAAACAAGTTCAGAGATCGATTTTTTTAAAAAATTGAATTTTGTAAGAAAGAGGGGATTCCTTAAATTCTTGTAATATTTAAAGGTGTTAATAAAGAAAAAAAGAATTTAATAATCATAGTAACTCTTTGAATAAACATGAAATATATTTTAACAATGTGTGATAAATTTGATTAAGTATTATTCATCATCAAAAACATGTCTAGAAAAACTATTTACATTGTTGAACACCAAATTTTCTATTTGTAAACATCGCTGAACTATAATAAATTGTCTGTGCGTTGTATCTTATTTTTGGGGATTGTTTAACATGTTTTATAAATAAAAAAAAGCAAAATAAACCGTAAGATGCAGTGTGAAAAGCTTTACAATTTATGCAGAACAATTTTAAAATAAATGAAATAAGAAAAAATAAATTCATCTTCTACCAAATAAATATTGTTTGCATACGATTAAAATTTGTATTATTTTAAAAGTAAAAAGCACAATTATAAAAGAAATTGATTTGATGTAAAGTGCAGAACTTGTCACGATGAATCTTGTGAGATGCTTTGCTTTTTCATTTTGTCTGAAATTTTGTTTTTCTTTTTCTATTTTTATACAATTTATTTATTTCATCATATTTTCAAAGACATGTTCTTTTCGGTCGAAGTTATTACAAAAATAAAAGTATAGTTGATTTAACAACGAAAAAATACACGTACAAATAAATATATATGGGCATGACCAATCGTGTTGATGCTTTACTTTAATAAAGTCCTATTGTAAGAATAACACGTACTATTCTCCGGATCATCCAAGAGAGGTTCCTTGATAAATCTAGATTCTCATGTGAGCTGATCATTTTTTCTCTACTATTGTAAGGATGAAACATTATGCTGTTCGGATCAATACAGGGTTACATAGGATCCTCTTTTCTAGAATGCGGACAATAGTATATTTTATCCTTACAATAGGACTGTATCAAAATGGGATATTAACACAACTGATCATGCCCATTTATACGCGTAGATAAATTGATGTATTTCCTAACAATCACTAAATACTAGTTTCTAGAATACGTATAAAATAATTGGAAAAAGATACAAAACGCAACTATTCGTCATGGCACATTCATTAGATTTAATCGTTTCATGTACATAAATATTTTGTATGAAAATTTCTTTAATGAATTAATATTTACACAAATGTAGATATTATTTAATTAGAACTTTGATAATTTATTTTCAGATCATGTATAAATGATAGTCGCTATGCTGCTTTTATATCATAAAGTATTAATCGAACGAATCTTTTTTTATTCTTTTAGCCATTTCTAAACGAAAATGAAAAAGAAAATAAAGTCAGATGAAACAATCTGTCTATAAGAACTTGCACGATTCTTCCATAATCATACGAGATGATATGACAATCATATGGAATCGTCTAAGAATTCATTCTATTTCACAATGTTGAACGTTGAAGAATCAGGTCCACTATGGAAATCATTTTCATTTAATTTGGTGAACTTGGTTGCCATTCACCGCGACACAATAACTCGAAATCAGTCAAGTTCCATCTATTCCCAGAATTCTTATAGTAGTGAAAATCACAGTTGAATAGATCTTTCCATTGAAGAGTTATTCAAAAATCAAGTATTTGTCTTTTATTTTGAAATGAAGATTATACCCAAGTCGAGCGTTATGAGTTTCGCATACGGTCGTTTACTGCCGTATACGATTGTACACATATTATATACGATTCGTATTTCTCCGTATTACCTGAGGCCGTATATCTCCGTGATCGCATACGGCGAAATACGGAGCAATACAGAAATCGTATACGGAGTTTTTACGATCGTAAACAACCGTGATATACCCGTACACGGTCGTAGACGACTGTATTTTGTCGTCTATCAAGGACGATCAATGCGAATGTCGGATCCCGTCAGATCCTATAGGAATACAATAGCTGATCTAGATATTCATTATCCAGATGACTCATATGTTGATGATTAGTTTTTAGCTTCTTTAGTGCATTCTAAAACTGGCTAAAAAATATCATTTCATGAAAGTTGGTTGGACCTTTTCGATTTCTATAAAATCGATCAATTAATCACGAATTGGATTACGACTGAAGTTAGGATTAATTGGCAATGTTTTTTACTTCTCACTATAGAAATAGAAAAGAAAAGTGGCGATTTATTGATCGATTATATAGAAATCCAAAAGATTCAGCTGATTTCCGTGCCTCGACATTCACTCTTGATGTTGATATTCGAATTGATCTAAAATAGAGAAAAAAAGAATTATTTATTTTAAAAAAATACTTACTGTTCAGTTTGGATATCTACATTGATCTGAAATAAAGAAAAAAAAAATATTTATCTACTCAGGTCAAGAAATCAGATAATTTGATCAGTCTCAGATTCATATATGAAAATATCTGATATTAGAACATGATCAGGCTTTTTCGCAATCAATCATTCGAAGAAACGTACAAAAAATCGTAGTCTGTGATATCTTACATCAAGACCAACAATAAGATGTATGTATGACCGACTCATAAGATCTTGTAAGTTCATACTAGATTCATATAATATGATAGCTACAAAATTATTAGCAAATGCTCATAAATACGATTGTCACTTCCTAGTGTCTTCAATACAATTCAAGTTCACTTCACATTCAGTGGAAAATCTTTTATTTCTAAGACAATATTACCCACGTAGAAATATAAAAAACACTATTTCTATATAATCTTTATAGAAATACAAGAACAGTATTTCTACAGAAATAATGTAGAAATATAAAAACTACTATTTCTATATTGTTCACATAGAAAATTAGAGAAGATTATTCCTATATAGTTCACATAGAAATATAATAAATAGTATTTCTATATAATCAATATAGAGATATTAAAAAACTACTATTTCTATATAATTCATATAGAAAATTAGAAAAGACTGTTTCTATGTACTCCATATAGAAAAATAAGAAAAACTATTTCTATATACTTTATATAAAAAACTAGAAAAATCGATTTCTATATAGTCCACATAGAAATATAAAAAAACACTTAAAGTATATAAATTATATAGAAAAATAAAAAACAGTATTTATATAGAAACAAATTAGGAATAGTGATTTTTATATTTCTATATTGATTCTATAGGAATGTAAAAACTATTATTTCTATATTGTTCATATAGAAATATTAAAAAACTATTACTGTACAATCAATGTAAATATATAGAGAGTGCAATATTTATATGGTGAAGTTAGAAAAATGAACAATAGTATTTCTATACAATTAATAGTGAAAGATAGAATCTACTATATTGATATTATTAATAGAAAAATATATGAGAGGACACCACAAATAATGTTTTCTTTATTATCAATGAATAGAAGAATACAAAATATATGCAAGCGTATAGCAGAAAACGAATAAAGTAGTATGTCATTAGAATTAGCGAAAAGAATAAATTGTTTGTATAGGAAAGTGATAGAAATATTTTGTTGATCTCGATTATTCTAGTAACGATGGATGTTTGAGAAATCTTTTTGAGTGCTGTTGCCGTTGAAAGATACCTCTGCTTTGAAGAAGGTGAGCTGAAAATATTCACATGTGAAGTTAAAAACTGTTTTGCTAATGGAAACATCAGAGTATTAGTCTGTTGAATAGAGTTTTACTATAGATATATTTCTTTGATGATTAAAAAAATTTGATCAGGAATTTCATAAGAAAAATACGGATTAGGTCATAGGAAATCAGATAATTTCAGAGAAGATCGGCATTTATGTTTTCGTTCATATTTCTTTGTTTACGAATCTTATATAATCTGACAAAATCTAATACGAGCCATTAGTCAACTCTTGTATCTTTCTTATTATAAAAATCTTGTAAGATTTTTCGTGATATCTTGTTATCTGAATATTATAAAATCTTTTAAAAAAGTAACACATACGATAGTACTGGATCGCATAATATGATCATACAAAAAAACCTTGTAAGCGTATGGCCTTATAAGAGATTACACGATTCTATGTCTGATTTGTTGGCAGGAGATTAGATGTTTTCATTTCAATAGTACTCAGGATAACCTATCATATTGTAAGATCTTACAAGATCTTGTAGTCCCACAATCAGATTCTTGAAAGATCTTATCAATGTGTAAGATCTTTCAAGAATCTGATTGTGCGACTCGATATAAGATCTCAGGAACTACGATTTTTTGTCGGATTCATGTAAGATTTCGCTCATATTCAAAGACCTTGTATGTATTTCATACGATCTTGCGTCAGATTTTTCGACCTGGGCTGTTAGAAGAAAAACTTGGGACAGATAAAAGTGAACATGTAGGCATTTCGACCAGAGATCGGTGGGACGAGGATTTTTCTGTCCCGTCCCATCCCGTGCTCAAGATGAACTATCCCGTCCCGTCCCATCCCGCGTTCTTCTCGAGCGTCCCGTCAGTTCAATTTAGGTCCTGTC
>JAJEKB010018899.1:10904-30588 GCA_022393335.1 Macrotrachela quadricornifera
CGTTCTTCTCGAGCGTCCCGTCAGTTCAATTTAGGTCCTGTCCCGTCTCGTCCCGTCTCCCGTCAAAGTTTTCAACATTTTATTTTCAAATATTAAACCTGTAGATAATATATTCTTTTGTATATTTATGTTATTTGAATAGTAATTTACTGTTTATTTTCACAACAAAGTGTTTTACATAATTAAAAAATTTACTTGGAAAAGTTCAGTTTATAGAAAGACAATCGTTTGATAATACCGATCATAAAGAATAACGAATAGGGTTATTTACATAGATATGTTATGAAAAGATATTGCTGTTTACATTGCTTTACACTTTTCTTGTATATGATGTTACTATGGTACATTACTCGGCAAAATTCCCCACCCTCAGCGAAAACTATCTTCGTAAGGATTCTTTGTTTTGAAACTTTTACCAAAGTAAGGAGTTAATGAGTCCTGATCATAGGCAAAAGCTGAAGGCCAGCTTGCTGACTAGGGCTAAAATATCAGCGCAACACCAAAAATATCTTCCTTAATATTTCTAACGAAATTGTGAGATATTTGAAGAAAATATTGATATGTTTCGATTCATTGAGGTAAAGGTAATATTTTTGATACAGCAGCTACTTCTGATGGTGATCTATCTCTGCTAGAAAGATCACTTCGATTTGTCGTACTATGATGATTTCTCAGAATTGTCGATCCGGAGGTATAGAATGATATGAATCTTTACTTTCGTGCCAGCTATATTCCTAAAAAAATTTTAGCATAGCTTTGCGCATTCTTATCCAATCTATGATAAAATTTTCGGCCTGAACGGTTGGATCTAATTCGAGATTTGAATCAAAAAGTGGTCAGACTGCAATATGTCAGTTCCATAGATAAGCAGCATATAGACAATAACTTAATGACAAGATGTCAGTCTGTAATGATAATCTTACTGGAAAAAGATCAAGAGCGAGACTTTCCAATGATGGATTGAACGCCATTGGATCTATTTTCTAGCTCGAGTTAGGAAAATAAAAGAAAATCGTTGGTAATGAGCTGATATTTTAGTGTCGATAAGCAAACTGGCCTCCAGCTTTTGTGTATGATCAAGATTCATCAAGTCCTTGCTTTAGTAAAAACCTCAAAACAAATAACCCTTATTAAGATGGTTTTCGTTTAGGGTGGAGACTTTTGTCAACTACTGTATAACAATTAAAAAATATTAATCGAGGGACAATTTAACATAAAGCTTTATCCCGTCCCGTCCCGCGTTATTGGCTCATTCATTCCGTCCCGTCCTGTCCCGCCGATCTCTGTTTCGAACAACAGTTATAGATGAAAATATGTGAAATGAAGCTTCAGATAATATGCTATAAAATGATGTAAAGCTCATTTCAATCATTTTAACGGAAAAAAAATAGAGAACTTTTGTTTCACAATCGATTTTTGGAATATCCCATTGTGAACATTATATTGATTATCTTATTTATACTTCTTTAGTTTCTAAGCAACATATGATCTTCTTCACATCAAATGATACGTCCTTTTCGAACTTATTATCATGTCATAGTGTTCAAGATCTTGGATATTTATTTACTTCAATGGTTTTGCTCAGATGAAACAAATGATGATCATTAAAAAATGAAATGTTATTTAAGACAGTAAACTAAAGTTGTTTTGTCACTCAACACTTATATTTAGTCTTGTGTTTAATGAATAAGTTATAAATATAACATCAATATCAAACGATCATTCTCAGTATTCAGTGTCTCTGAATCTTACATTTACAAAGCCATTACTTTGCATTCCGTCTGTTTATTATGGATTAATTCAAAAATATATGGGTTTAAATTTGATTATCTTCAAGCAAGGAATAAATATGAATTTATTTCTGCGCAGTTGCCGAAATAGTCTGGACCCACTCTAACTCCTAACAACAATGCACATGGCATATTCAGAATAATTAGCCTGCTTTTTCCTTTGAGTTTATCTCTAATAGATAGTCAGTGTATGACGGGATGAATCATCCGAGTCAACCACGCAATATTTATTAGTTCTATATAATGAAAGATTAGAATTCCATAAGTAATAGACCATTTCGAAGTAAAGATGATTGTTTATAAATGGGTTGGACGTCGCCAAGTAGTAGTAAGAGATTTTTTAAATGTTTTCATGTACAAATCTGAAGGCACGACAAAAATCATAAAGATCAATATCGATGGTGTGAACGAAAAGAAATAAGCAGTGAGATACAACCATAAGTTATTTGATGTTCTCACACATCCCGGTAATATTGAAATAATCAAACGAGGCATTGAGAGAAGAAGTAATGCTATAGGACTAATGATCAATTGTTTATGTTGATTGAATTGTTGACGAACATGTTCTTGGTATGTTTGATCAGTTTGTGTCACTGATCGTCGTCGAGCAGCTCCAAAAATAATGAATAAAGCCGAGAATAAATTAGCAAGAAATGGAGCAACAAGATGAAAAAATAGAATAGCAGTATTGTAATTTTGAACAGAAGAAGAAGAATAACGAATGACACACCAAACATGTCGATTGATTGTACTTTGATAGATTGTTCCGATTGATGTTTTGTTTTTTTCAGTGTTGACTACATCTCTTGTGATGCCCTCAGTTCTATTGGCATAAACTTTGTTTGTTTCAGTTTCATATTCAAACATTTTTCGATGTAAAGGCTCATGAATAAGACTAGCCATGATACAAAATGGTAAAATGAAAATAATCCATTGAGACATTCGTTTGCTTTTATTTTTGTCAAAATGAACTCCTTTGAGAACCTGGACTGTTCTTTCAATTGCAACACAAGCATTTAACCATGTATCAAAATAGAGAAAAAGTTTCAAAATAGGTTCAATAATGATACAACCTCCAAGAAGAATTGAATGATTGGTCGAGATATTGATTTGAGTGAGAACAACAAACCAAAAATTAACAATAAACATACTCATTGTTAGTAGAGAACTAATCGATGAGGCGAATAGATATAATCCACATCCAACTTGTTGTATTTCTTTACTTTTAAATGTAAAATATGAAAAAATACTATTGATCAATCCTGCAATGAACATAATGATTGTTAGAGCTGCACTTATTTGAATTGAAGATGATTGATTAGATAATGTTGTATTTGATTGAACTTCACCTCGTAAAATATCATCGAGAGGTAAACCAATAGTTGTTGTATAAAAATGACATCGATCTCCAATAGAACAACTACGTTGATTAGAATCTAAAGTATTTATTAAGGAAAAAAAAATATATTAATCAAGATTTACACGTACCAAAATGATTGAGAATGACATTGTTTTGACCAGAGATAAAGATGGTAAAGTTTCCTGTTGCATTCGGATAATATGTTGTTACAACCAAAATGTATTTTGTGTTCACTTCAAGACTAATAATGAATTTTAATTGTCCTTGATTACATTTTCCACTATGTTGAGCAAGTAAATTAGCAAATGGTTGTAATGGATCAAAATCATTTTTGTAAATATAACCATATGTATCCATTTTACTTTTACTCCAAAGAACGTATGAATCTGTTTTCATCACATTAATATGTAATGTTTGATAATGATAATTTGGTTTTTTATAATCACGACAATATCTTGGACTATTGCTTGACAATTCAGATGAATAATTAGCTTGAATATTGACTGATGTAGCTATTCAATTACAATGAAAACAAACATTTATATAAATCTATGTTAGTATTATTTTTTTTTAAAAATTCGATCTCAATTGATAGCATAGAAGAATGTCAAATAGTACTGAAAAAATATTTATACTTACTGAGACGTTTGACAGTAACATTCTTCACTTTCCACATATTAATCGTAATGTTACCAGTGCACATTGGAGAATATGTTGTTACAACTAGTATGTATGTAGTATCATCATAAAGTGGAATTTCAAATTTGAATTGACCATTAGATTCTCCATCATCATTTTTGATAAGAAGATTTTCATTAGGGTTAAGTGAATCAAAATGATTTTCATAGATATAACCATATGTATCGATGTTGCTACTACTCCATATTGTATAATAACGATTTTCAAGTATTTTCATTTCAAATGCTTCATAATAGAAATTTTCCCAATTACAATCTTGAGAATACATTTGACTGTCGACAGTCAATGTCAATGAATTGGTATCTCGAATAACTGATGCCATGTCTATTCAATAGAAATGAGAAACAAATAAAAGTCACTGCGTTTGCATCGGCATTCAGTACATAGAATTTCTTGTTACTTTTTCTGTCAGCTCCTTATTCAGAGTCATATTACTGCAAACAAAGCTTCTCAAATAAAACAAAGGAAATCGGTACACACTAGTGGTCATACAAAATCTTTTGATTATATTTTTATTATCCGAAAAATCATAGATGTCTTTTCTCAATCATCAGTTACTTATCAAGACTACTTTCCAACAATAAGAAAATCACAGGTACTTCATAGATTGATTACAACAAAGACTTTGCTAAGTAATTCAATAATTTTCTTCGATTATCGATTCAATTAAATTTTTGTTTTCTGATTTCAAGCAGTATATTGATCAGTAAAAACAAAAGTATGAGTGTGAGATATCAATATACTATCTTTTTTCAGTCAAACTTACCGCATGATTTGGGTGAATATTGAAACTTTTGAATTCGATGATTTCCTGTATCAACAATAAACATATTTCCTTGTCGATCAAAACTAATCGTAGATGGATGAAATAATTGAGTAGATTGTGAACCACTTCCATAACAACCCACAACACAATGAACACCATTGGGTCCTGATCGAATGACGCGATGATTATTGGAATCAACAATAAATAAATAGTTTTCAGCATCCAATGATACTCCAGTTGGATATGAAAGTGAAATTGAAGACTTAGATGAACCAGTTCCTACAACTGTGTCACCAACCAGTTTTCCTGATCGAAATAGTTGAACTCGATGATTTCCACAATCAGCCACATATAAATTGAAGTTCAGATCAACAAAAATTCCAACAGGACTATTAAGTTGATTTGAGGCAGATCCAAGAATGCCTGTTCCGGCCACGATAACCATTGTCATGATAAGATCATACCAATATCGTGTTACAACTTGATTATGTCTAGGCATTGAGCAGTATAACTTATCGTTTCTATCAACAAAGAGGCCTTTACATGATGAGAAAACAAATAAGACAGTGGAATATTGATTTGTACTTGCCATCCATTTCTCTACTCGATCATTTTTTTCCCCATCATCGATATAAATATCACCGTTCGATGTAACAAAAAGAGATGATGAATTATAAAATTCGGTAGTCATTGTTAACGTTGGATCCATATAATTTTCATACCAAACTAAAATTTGTTGTTTTTCTCTGTTAAATGTATAAACTGAGTTCTTTTGGTTGACAAAGATCGTATGAGGATTTGGCCCAATTGTCATTTGATTGGCAAAAGTAGTTCCCTTACTATTCCAAACTGGCGTTGAACAAAATTTTGGTTGATTCAATGAACGAACTTGAAATAAGGAAAAGAATTTGATATATGATCAAGTTTTAAAATGAAAACTTTATCTATGAAGAAAACTATTTGATCACAAAAAAGAAAATTTTTTTCAAGATGTAAGTGAATTACATTTAGATCATCCTCATTCTTTCAAGATTGAATGCACTCATTGAAAAATCACCTTATTCAACTTTTTCCAGCTTACCACAGGAATTTTCTAAAAATTCAAATTTTTGAATTCGATGATTCTTTTGATCAGCCACATACATATTTCCAACACGATCGAAACTAAGATTAGGTGGATCAGACAGTTGATTAGATTGAGAACCTGCTCCATCACAACCAACCAAACATCGCCAACCATTCGGATTTAATCCAACAATTCGATTGTTGTCCGAATCCACGACGAATATATATTTGTGAGCATCCAAAACAATTGCCCTTGGATACGTTAGTGAAATTGTTGAAGCCGAGCTTCTACTTCCTTCTACGGTAATCCCCACCGATAGTCCTGATGTAAATAACTGAATTCGATGATTATAACAATCTGCCACATATAAATCCAAGTTCACATCAACAAAGATTCCACGAGGCTGATTAAGTTCATGCATATGGAATCCTGCAGTACCTGTTCCAGCAACAATAGTTAATGTCATTAGGGAACTACTCAATTCTCTTTTTACTACTTGATGATATTTCTCGATTGAACAGTATAAATAGTCATTGATATCGACAAATAGACTCCAACACGATGAATTAACATTCATCACAGTAATCCAAGTATTTTTCTGCGATATCCATTTCTGTACTCGACCATTATCCTTACCATCATCAATATAAATATCACCAATCGATGTCACAAACAGAGAAGATGCCGAAGAAAAGCTGCCAGTGGTGATCTTAATTGGATTGGTACTACCTTCATACCATACTAAGATTTCACTTGTTTGTCCATGAGAGATATAGATTGTATTGTTCGTATTGATAAAAATACTTTGAGGATAGTAACCAATACTCGACAGATTAGCAAAAGTGATGGCAAAAGGATTCCAATTTGATGTTGAACAAAGTTGTGGTTGATTGAATGGAACAACTAAAATAAAACAAAGAAATTGAAATAAAAAATAAGAGATTAATGTTAAGGATAGAAAGTGAAAGTTGATTTTGTTATTTTGATAATTAATTAAATAAATGTTCAAATGTGATATTGAATAATGAACTTCGATTGTGAAAGATTTCAAAGAAATTTTTTTGATCTTTCTTAGTTTTCATTCAGAATTATTTTATAATAAAATTTCGACCAAAATGAAAAAGAGAAATTGGTATTGTTTCTTTTACTTTGTAAATGAATAATGTCAATGTTTGTGCAAATTATGTTCTGCGATTTTTCAGAAGAAAAGATTTTGAACTTTGTCGATTATACAGAGAGTTTATAAATCAATCAAATATTCAGGAAAAAAAAATTTTCTATTACATTTGATTTTTAATATCTTCATCATTCTCATTTCTTGATAAAGGAAAACCCATTTTCTTTTCTTTTTCTTACCAACAAAATCTGCACTTACACATCAATTATCATATTCAACTTTTTTCAGCTTACCATAAGAATTTTTCATCAATTCAAATTTTTGAATTCGATAATTATCGTGATCAGCCACATACATATTTCCAACACGATCGAAACTAACAGTGTTTGGAGTAGACAATTGATTAGATCGAGAACCCCGTCTATAACATCCAACCAAACATTGAAAACCATTTGGACCCGATCCGATAATTCGACTGTTCAACGAATCCACAATGAACAAATATTTCTGAGCGTCCAAAACAATTCCTTGCGGACACCATAGTGAAATTGTTGAAGACAGCGATGTACTTCCTGCCACTGTGATACCCTTCCATTGTCCTGATTGAAATAACTGAACTCGATCATTGCCACAATCTGTCACATATAAATCTAAGTTCACATCAACAAAGATTCCATAGGGTCCATTAAGTTGATTCGAACCAGATCCTGCAGTACCTGTTCCAGCAACAATAGTTGAATTCATCAGAGAACTACTCAATTCTCTTTTTACTACTTGATGATATTTCTCGATTGAACAGTATAAATAGTCATTGATATCGACAAATAGACCCTCACATGATGACTTAACATTCATCACAGTAATCCAAGTATTGTTCTGCGATATCCATTTCTGTACTCGACTATTCCTTCCACCATCATCAATATAAATATCACCAATTGATGTCACAAAGAGAGAATGTGGCGAAGAAAAGTTGCCAGAGATGATCTTGATTAGATTAGTACTACCTTCATAACACACTACGATGTCACTTTTTTGTCCATGAGGGACATAGATTGTATTGTTCGTGTTGATAAAAATACTTCGAGGATAGAAACCAAAAATCGAGGAATAAGTAAAAGTAATGGCGTTAGAGTTCCAGATTTGTGTTGAGGAAAAGTTTGGTTGATTAAATGACAGAGCTGGAAGAAAAGAAAGAACTTTAAATGGGAATTGTCAATGAATTGGATTGTTAATATTATTTCTTTGAGTAAAACAAAATTCATTAGTGCAAAGATGATTTCATCACCAGCAAAAAATGAAAAGAAGCAAATTAATCTTTATGAAAAAAAATTGAACTAATCTTATTTGTGTTCTTAGTTATAAACGAACAAATAATAAATGAAAATTTCTATTGAAAATCTTTAGTTAATGTAAAGGAAATTTACTTATCACATGTTTTTTTTAATAATTTCCAAGTGAAAGATTGTTGATCGAAATATTTTATTGGAATTTTCTCGAAACTGATAAAAACATTTATTTTTGAGTAATGTTTTCAATCATTTTCTTCTCTCTCTCTCTCTTCTCGGTTTTATTTTATGTCACCAACATACATATTTTCTTAGTTTGAACTCTCTCATTTTTAATTGATACAATTCACACAATTACTTCTATCACAAGTGAAGGAGTCCGACCCTAGAACGGTCGGATCCATGGAATTCCCGCGATTTCATGGTAATAGTGTTCCGAACCAGAAATCACCGGAATTTTTCGACTCTTTCCCGTTGTATCCGACCGTCACCAAAGTGGAAACTAAGGGAAAATATCGGAGAGATTTCGGATCTGATCCACCGATCAGGAACATCGAGAAAAACGAGCAATTGTGATCGATCTCCCGCAAATTCTTGACGAAAGATTTCTGACTTGATTCCAGTCTCCATTTCCCACATACTACCACCATATTCTGGGGTTCATGAGTAGTGAGCGTACCTATAAAAGATTTGTCATCGATGGAAAATGGGTTTGTTATGATCTAAGACTCTAGCTACTTTGAAAGGATAGAGCATCTTCTAGTGAGATCTTTATTTTGGGGACAAAAGTAGTCAATTAGATATATTTTCCATAGAAAATAGTTTTCAAGACCTTATATTGATGAATAAATCATCGAAACGGTACAGCTCGAGGCATAATAAGGAAGGTTTCTGTTTGATTTTGTGAAATATACAAGTTTGGTTTTTCAAATGGTTGAATAGGTGAACAGTTTTTTTTAGTATTTATCTGTCGCATATATAGCTGTTTGTGTTTTTGTGAGAATGTTGTATGGATGATGACGATTATGATTTTCTTGATAGGCATCAGATGTTGAACTTTTTTTGTGATTTTTCAGCCTGAAAGGACGGAGCCGCATAAGACTGTAAATCGGCCCCTTTCCAAATTTTGCCGTGGTACCCCCCATAGCACAATTTTTGAATGCAGCTAAATTTACATGAGGGGGAGGAGCGATTTTCAGTCTTATGCGCTCCCCCCCTCTTCCTTTGGTAGGATTTGGTAGGTATAATGTGGAAGGAATGGAACAAGAAAAAATCCAGAGGAAACGCTCGAAAACTTCGGAAATCCGACGACAGCAGTTTTTAACACTTTCGTCGGGTTTTTCAATCCGGTGTTTTCCGTGCCGGTATATTGCTTCCATGTTCCTCGTATACATCAGCTGTATCCTGTCTCAGGAATCATTGACCTTCGTATCACAATGTCCGACGATCTTTAGTGTTTTAGGACATAGCTTAACAAACTCATTAAGTAGAAGTTAATCATGGATTTATTTTGAGAGGTAATAATAAGTGAGGATAAGACCGATAATGATGACAGAGAAAGAAAGAAATATATATATATTTGAAAATATTTCTTTATTTGATGGAAAGATAATTGAGTAAATCATCCACATAATAAGAAAATCTCATCTATCTGTATGTATGATTTTTCAATAGAATTAACTGATCAAACATTGGGTCCATATCGTCGATAATGAACTAATGAGAATTCAACTGTCATATTACCGATTGAAATACATTTATCTACTTTGTTTTGTAAATACCAATGCTTAATAGGTTTCATTGAAATGTAAAGAAATTAAAATATTTACCTGATGTTTTATTAGTGAGAATAAAAAAAAGAAGAGTGAAAATGTGGAATGTCCACATTTTCGAAAAGTGTTTTCTTGCCAAGCAACGATATGAAGAGAAAATGTTATCATCAGATAGAAGAACAAGTGACATTCATCGTCGATTTTTTTTTTGCTCCGTATATATATTTCTCTCGATCTCTTCTCTTAGCGATTTTGTTAGATAGCACGTAGAGAGAAAACTAAATCAAAGTTGATGTTCCATATGAGTAATGAACAAAATCGATCGTATGAATTGAGTATATGAATTCAATCAGATTCATTTGGAAAAACCAATCATGAATTTTCAGATTTTATTTCAAATAAGTCTTCAGCCAAAAACAATTTCATTTTGAAATTCTAAAAATAAAAGAAGAACGTGATGAAGAGAAATAAAAATTGATAAAAATGTATGTGTTAGTAATGAAACGTGTTTAATGCAATAATAAAATATCAGTTTTCCTTGTCAATAAATAATTGACGTTAATGAATTACGTATTCTTTATTGTTAGTTTTATCAATTTGTCAGAACTTACTGTAAGTCACGTTCTTGATCATTTTTAATGGAATGATCTCTCGTTGAAAATTTTATTCATGGAAATACTGAGATTGTTTCAGATCAATAGTTCAGTTGTCAGAGTCCATCTGCGCTATTCACTTTAATATCAAGTACCTATAGAATATTTATGCGGGTACCTATATGTCACTTTTGGAATTTGTTTGGTATCGTTATAAGGGCTATCTATCTGTACCGTTCCATAATCATTAGCTAGACTGACTTATTAGTCAAATCCATATAATTCTGGACGAGAAGTCGGAGCATACGTGCCTTTTTTATTTTTCAACCGTCAGACTAGCTCTACTTTATGCACATCATTCTAACTCCCAAGCGAGTTCACAATCGAAAATGGTCTCACATTAAACCTTCAGGGATTATCCATACCAAAAATGGATTTTAGATCCTACTCGATCTTAAGAAACTGTAAGATGGGGAGACGAATTATTTATATTGGCTAATGGACAAATGTTAATACTTCGATAGTCACGAGATATACGTATTCGTCAAGACTAAAATTGGTGGCTAATCATTATATTTTGATATGAAAAAATATATTGGAAAACAGGCTATTTTTGACGTTTTTTGATTTTTCACATAATGTCGTATTGGACCAATTCTTATATAAGTGATATAGATAAGCTGATATAGTGTTGCATAGAAAATACTAACTTAGTACTATATCCCTATATAAAAAGTTTCAATTATAGTCTATAGTTACAGAAAAAAGTGAATATGTTAAAATGATAAAAAATCGTGTTAATGGTTATATAAGGCAAAAACTATGATGCAGAGCAAAAGATCGTAGGATTTCTTTACCATTAGTCTTAGGGTAGTGAAGCCTCCAATTAGTGAAGGCTTCAGCTTGGTTGCTAAAGATCACTGTATAAGTGGGTGATTTCTGGTGGAAGTATCTCATTACTAGAGTATGACTTTGAGAAAGTAATCGAACAGAATGATATTGTATGATGCTGAAACAATATTTTTTTAATCAGATATATATAAACGAAACAATGCGATATAAGAGAGAAGTACTCTTTAAAAAAAACGGTACTTTTCGTGAGATTTATAGAAAAACAACAATATTTTATCGTTTCGTTAAACAATTTTTAGAATGAATATTCTGAAAAAGAATTTATAAATTCAAAAACAAATAATATATGATAATATAATTATTATTTAGACTATTTATCTAAGAATATTTATTAAACAAGAAAAATGCAAATAATATGGTTTTTAAATAAATAAATTTTGCTGATTAATTTTTGCAAATGGAAAAAAATGTTTTTTTTGTGCTTGATTAAGTGCATGACGTGCTAATGTCCACCAATCTTTAAAATAAATTGTCATATCAGTATCAGATGTTATATTAACTTCATTCGGTAAAAAAATTTTTTCTAAATGAGTTCCATATGATGGAACAGGACAGAAAAAAGCTGCATTACCAACTAAAGCACGTATTTTTTGGCTTGGTATAACTTGATAATTATTTGAACTAATAAAAATATTTTCAAAAGCTAAAAAAGTTCTTAAACGACATACAAAAGTACCAGTATTTGAAGATATTGAACGCCATAAACGATTTTTTCCAGGTAGAATATGAATATAACCATCATCATTATTCATCTCTAATTTACAACGATCGTAATATTCTGTTTGATGTACAAAACAAGGATTATATTTAATAAAAAACTCAATTGTATCAGAAACCATATCGATTTCATATATATAATCATCATCAAGAATAAATAATATTGTATCTAATTGAATATCTTTATTAGATTTAATATAATTTATCATAAATTCTAATGAATATTGATTATCAGTATTTGTACGAATAATATACATTTTTCTTGTATATGGTGAATAAATACTTTTAAACCATTTTTTTAATTTATTATACATTATACTTGTATAATTTTCATTAAGAAATATAGTTATTCGTGTTCGACTTTGTTGTTCAATAGATAATTGTTGTAAATTTTGTGAGAGTAAATATGATGTTGCTATTTGTATATATAAATCATCATTATCACGTTTTGGTGAAAAACGTAATAATAAATGAACATTTTCTAATGTATTTGTTGAATTTAAAAGTAATGATTTATCATTATGATTATTACGTTGTAATGATCCTAATATATGACCTTTATTCGAAAATGATTTACATTGATTATAAACATTTTCTTTGAAAATATCAGAAATTGATTCGAATGGTTTTTTAATAGTTATTGGTTTCATAACATTATTTATTAAGATTTTATTTAAATTAACAGAAGAATTTAATGACCACCATTGAATATCAGATGTAATTATATAAATTAAATAAGTAAAGAATATTACCATGACAATGACAACATCTTTTATACGTATTCGCTTAAAAGATAATAATTAGAAATATATTTAAATATGAATATTTTACAAATATTTCATATAAGACTGAAAAATGGTTAGTTTTCTTCTCATAGAATTTCAAATATAAGATGAATGAAAATGTGAAAAGTTTTACAATGAGTTATGATAACAACCGTAAGCAAACGAAAATCTATAAATAATACTGTGCATGACAAAATTGTTTAATTTTTAAAAATTTAAACTAAAAAACCTCAAATTAGTTTAATTTATTTATTGATACCCTAAGACATTAATCATACGTAACTATTCATTTTATGTACGTGAATAGTTTTCTTCCTCAACTATAGACAAGAAAAAAAAAATTTCTACATTACCATGTACAACACAAAGTAATTCTTATTTTTCTTTAAATTTTTGCAAAATACATGATCTCGAACAAGTCTTATCAGATGATTTAAAAATTTGGCTTTTTGAGATTATTTCGATTTAATTTTCCAAAGAAAACAATATCACGTTACATTGAAAACATCAGAATTTGATTAGATTATCTTCTCTGCATAAAATAATTAAAATTTTGTTAGTTTCTATTCCAATTTCAAAATACTCTTTAGTTATTGAGTTATATTTGCTTAAAACCAACTAAAACTTTAAAAAAAAATCAAACTACTTATATCTTCTAAACCATCTGGTATGTACTTTTCTCACTATATAAAAATTATGATATATTTCAATTTACACTGATTTAAAAATAATATATAAAGAATGAATATCTATTAAAAATATATCTTTTTTAAATAATAAATTTAAATACCTTTGTTCTTCTACCAATTAATAAACGTTTTAGAATTTTTTTTATCATATATTTTTTCTTGTTTTTTAATCAATAGTGTAAAACCGATCACACCATTTTATGGCATATAATATAAAAAAAGAAATATTATTTTCTAATCTTCTATACGTCTCATGAGTGAATGAAAGAAATCGTTATTATATTGGTTTCTCTTAAAAAATTGCATTTCAATGAAAGAGATTTACATTTCTTTCCTTTTCAACTTTCTTTTTCTTTCTTAAGATTACAAAATCAAAATTCAAATTACTATTCGTACATGTCATGTTCAAATAAACAAATATTATACAAAAAGAAATTGATATTATGAATAAATACTTATTATATTCATTCATTTACTGAAGAATATGAATGAACAATTAAAAGTAGTAAAATTTAAAGCATATGATCAACAGTTATTAAAGTTAATTTTGATTGTTAAAGCACACATAATACGAATTTTTGCGTAATAAATCTTTTTTTCTGATGAAGATTAGCTTTTTAATGATTAATAACTTCTATTGCTCTACTAAAAGAAACCAAGACGACATCAGAATTAACGACATTAATATGATTTTTACTGTTAAAAGAATGTTTGTTGTTTATTGAGTAGGTATAGTCTCTTATTTGACAACATATTGAAGTTTGTTGAAAACATGACCTACTTCATATTTTATCTATTTGCGATAGTCAGTCTCCTAAGTTCTACAAAAAACTCAAAGAATGCAATAATTTTTTTAAACATTTCAATTGGTATAGCACGTAGAATATCTTAGGTCGAGATTCGAAAATTCCTTGAAGTATTCACACAGACTTTACACCAAGTTAGACCAATGATGAAACTGGAAAGAGAGTCGATGAGACCTATCGGTTGGATATATTATTCATTAATTTTGAGTGAGTCTGTAAGGAGAAAACGGCTAATTATTGTTGGAATTATGAACTAACTTTGTAAAAGTCCTTCTAACTCGTTCATATATTAGGCTAAGCTGATCTGACGTTAGATCAAGATAGAACTCAGCGAGCTCTGTCGATCCATATGTTGCTCATTTATTTTGAACTAGCGGTAATACCCGGCGTTGCTCGGGATATCTCCATACTAAAGACTTATCATGTCAGAAAACGATAGAAGATGTATTGAAGGCTTGCTTAAGACCTTTTCATCTATTATTACTATATGTCCCGCCGTGCATACGCTTATATTCATTTTTAAATAGAATAATTTAGCAAACAGTATGGGAATGTAACTGACTTTCTCTTAACTCATGCGTATTTCTATACTTTATACCAATACCCAGTGCAAAAAAACTGGCACTAAAGGGTGAATATTCTAACAATGGAAGCATATGTCCCGAAATTTTTGAAAAATTGGGGAAAATTCCAGTGTATTATAATCTGTGTGGAATTTCAGCCCAACCATCTCACCGGTGATCCTGACCCCCTCTCAATCTTCCTCAAGATCTAAGAGTATGCCACGAAAAGTTTGGCACTGCTAGCTCGTGCGGCATCCAAGTGCATAAAAAACAGACAAACAGATAGACACAACTTATTCATATATATATAGATAGATGGATAGATAGAAATAATCATACGCACAAATTCTCTGGAAAAGATATTTATTGTAGTAAATCCAACAATAGGTGGGGAAAACACCCCCGTCAGATGGAAATTTTGAGTCAAAAACCATCCTATGACTTTCCTCAGGACCTAGGGAAGTATTGTGGAAAATTTTGTGACGCTAGCTTTTACCGGGACTGAGTTATAAGCGGACAGACAAACAAACAGATAAACTTTCTTCTTTATATATTTAGACTAGCGGTAGTACCCGGCGTTGCTCGGGAAATCTCCATACTGGAAACTTACCATATCAGAAAACGACAGAAGATGTATAGAAGGCTTGATTAAGATCTTTTCATCTATTATTACTACATATCCTGCCGAGCATACACTTATATTCATTTTTAAATCGGATGATTCAGCAAATAGTGTGGGGCGTAACAGTCTTTCTCTTAACTCATGCGTATTTCCATACTTTATACAAAACCCAGTGCAAAAATCTGATACTAACAGGTGGATATTCTAACAATGGAAGCATATATCCCGAAGTTTTTGAAAAACTGGGGAAAATTGTAATGTATCATAACCTGTTGTGAAACTTCAACCCAATCCTCTCGCCAGTCATCCTAATCCCTTTTGACCTTCCTCGAGACCTAAGAGTATGCCATAAAAAGTTTGGTGTCCCCAACTCGTGCGATGTCCAAATGCATAAAAAACAGACAGCTAGGCAAACTTTCTCGTTCATATATATAGATTAGAAACATCCGATTTTCAATTTTTAACCAAAGAATCTTCGATAAAAAACGATTAATCTTAGAATCATAACAGATTCGCGAAATTTCTGGAAAATTAACGCAAAGTTCATTGCGATAAAACTTCAGTGAAATTTCACCCAGACGCCTCCTCCCTACTCCTATTAATGGTAACAGCACTCTTTTAAGCTACCTCTGAACTCAGAGAAGCACCATGGAAAGTTTGGTAATGTTAGCTAATACAGCACTATCTGGGGTGAGACTTCACACACACCCTCGGTGGGTGATCCCGCCATCACCTTCCTCTGGGCGTAGGGAGGCACCATGGAAAGTTTGGTGACGCTATCTTTTACCGGAATGGAGTTATAAGCGGACAGACAAACATTCTTCTTTATATATATAGATTATGGCAATATGAATATATTAAGTGCGATTATTCGTCACATTCGTTCGTTAAGTCTCTATTGTCTTCGAAAACTTTAGTTCGTCTCTCTCCAAGATAATATATGACTACTTCTATCAAAATTTCTTACTGCATTGTTATCATCACATCTTGGTAGTTACATATACAGATAAGGAGTTGAATTCTGACAAGATATGCGATGACATATAAAACATGCGCACGAGGATACTTATAAGATAACAAACTACCTCAAGACGCATACATTAAAGTGAAATATATTCATGTCACAAGCAATCGCATCAACCTCTCACAAGATGGCTCCATCGCTTCAAACATTGCCAGTGGAATTGGTTTATCGAATCCTCGATAACCTTAAACTAAAAACAATTGTTTTGTCTTGTCGCAATGTCTGCACAAAGTTGAATACAATCATAGATACGTACCATCCATATCAGGTAATCTTTCCTTTTGTTATAAAATCACATGTTCATCATCTTTCTGATTTTGCATGAATATATTTCATACAACAGTATTCTCTAGTTGAGTGTATTATATGAATAAGAAAATTCACAGAAATATGCATAAACACAGCCAAAAATTGTGTAAATCTTATAATACTCTATAACGTTTTGGAAATATAGAAACAAACGTATCAAATTTTCCACGATGCCGAAATAACTTTTTTTTCAACCGGATAGCATTCGAGTTTCACTACTCGAAACAGAAGGATCTTCTCCAGAACTGAGCGAGCCTAAATATATGTTGGGCCATTCAATTCGAGTTTTATTTCATTTTTACATGGGAAAGTTCTCCACGTACGCAAAACAAAAATAACTATGATATTAATCGATCAATAATGACTAAAATAAATTGAAATCTATCATTAAATGTCAACAAATGGATGTTAATCAAAATTAAATAGCATCTTTTTAATCGCGTTTATTTTGGTTTTTCATCAAAATTTTTACATGGCTGATGTGTCTTGTAATCTATAAAAATCGAGAAGTTTTACTTAGATCTAACCAAAAGTTCTGCAATTTTTAAAAAAAAAGGCTAAAGAAAAAGAGAACATTCGAGTTTTATTTTATTAAATGTTCAAAATAGTCCCTATGATTATTTATACAAGGTTCCATTCTTTCTAGCAATTTGTCAAAAGGTTTTTTATATTCTTCTTCTGAAATATTTTTCATCACCTTGGATACCGCAAGAGCCAATGATTTTTCATTTGGTCGACTAGTTAAATTACGCTTGATGTAATCATTTAGCCAATGATCACACGGTGCAAGGTCAGGTGAATATGGTAGATGTGGCATTATATTGATGCCTTCGTCTGATAAATAATTAATAAAGTTAGAATGAGTATGAGGTCGAGCATTTTCGTGAAACAATTTGATATTTTTTGTACCTGCTGACATTCTTTGTTTCCATATTTTCTTGACAACAGGCTTAAGGCAACTATCAATATAGTAGTTGTGATCTATAGTCTTGCCTTCATCAATACAATGTATAACAACAGAATCATTTGATTTAAAGAAAATAGAAAATAAATTTTTCTTGTTAAAGTTTTATACTCTAAAGGAAGGAATGATGCTGAAGCATACTCAGATACACATCAAAAAGACAACCTTTTAGGAAACCACTAAAAATAGGTATATAGTGTTTCACATTTTAATCCTACAAAGATTGTACTATTGTTCGTCACGAGAAAAAACATAATTAAGATATTTATACCGTTTATTATCTATCTACTTATCGCAGAAAGAATTTTTCTTTCAAAATTGATGTACTTTTTTGAATACCAATGATTTTTATTTTTGTGTCTTTGTCTTAAAAAAGTTAAGATTTCCTCTATCATAATATACTATGTAGAAATTTTCTTTTATATTTATTTCATAAAGTAAAGATGATTGAACACCCAATTTTTAAATCTAACAAACCGTGTAAAACAATTAATTCATGAGATTGATGAGCAGAACATCATTAGCAGGAGATGCATGGTTCAGTAGGTGTTATATCTAGCTTGCAATTAACTGACTAGGAGTTTGACTCTTAGTTCAAGTTGGCACTGTAAAAATTGCCATTCCTCTATTCACAATATTCGAGCATCATATCATAATTCGCTACGCTGCGTTGGTTTAATTCCAACATAGAGTGATGATTATTCTTTTAATTTTTAAGGACAAAACTAAACGCGTTACATTACATTGTATTAAACACTCGGAGAAACGTTACAAACTGAAAAATCATGACATGAGCAGTTTTAGTTTCTTTTTGTGTATTGTATCATAAGTATTTTGATAAATATTTTAGAGAAAGCGATAAAAAGAGTATTTTAAATAAGAATACTGCAGACACGAACAAAGTTTAATTATCTATTATTTAGTCTCACTAAAAGTCGTTTGTTTGCTAGTTATAACACAAATGACTTTAAAAATGTTTTCAGTCATCAAAAAAACGAACATGCCACCAATAGTTAACGTTACAACGAATCCATGCGTTTAAATATCGTACAAAGCAATTTCACATAAATTACCTCCATATTTTAAGAACTTCTTCTTCGAATCATAAAAATAGTAAAGCGAAGAAATCTATGGGAAAATCAATCGAATGTTCAAGAATATATACAACCTTCTTTTCTCTCTCTGAGTTGTACAATCATAAAAGTTGCCAAGAATATTCCAAAAAATTATTTCAGCAAATTTTTCAATTTTCTATATTTACTAAAAATATTTTCGAATCGTAAAGAAAATTCTTAACTATCTGTTATGTTTGTTTGTAAAACTTTGAACATTGCTAAGAATTGTTCAAAATATAAGACAATTTCCATTCTCTCTAATGAACTTTTAAAATATTAGTAAAAGCTCGAAAAAAAACTCAGTAATTCTACCAATGTGAAAATCACAAGAAAATCTGAAAATATCACAAAAATATTTAAAAAAAAACTCTTAAAAACTTCCTGTAACTAAGTTTTCACAACATCTAGCTCATTCCTTACGAAATAAGAAGGTCATCCTCATTTCTTCTTCTTCTTTATCTCTCTCTCATATTTATCGTTCTCTCTATTCACAGACACTCACTAAGCTGAGTCTTGAGTACAATGGAATTCGAGATGTTGAAGCACAATATCTCGCTGATGCCTTACGAGATAACAAGGTGATTCTTATTTCCTCTTCATCTCTCTCTTTCTCATATTTATGTTTTTCTCTATTAATAGACACTCACTGTGCTGTTTCTTGGGGGCAATCAAATTGGAGATGTTGGAGCACAATATCTCGCTGATGCCTTACGAGATAACAAGGTG
>JAJEKB010018899.1:30598-53217 GCA_022393335.1 Macrotrachela quadricornifera
CTCGCTGATGCCTTACGAGATAACAAGGTGATTCTTATTTCCTCTTCTTGATCTTTCTCATATTTATGTTTTTCTCTATTAATAGACACTCACTAACCTGAATCTTGCGTTCAATCAAATTGGAGATGTTGGAGCTCAATATCTCACTAATGCATTACGAGATAATAAGGTGATTCTGATTTCCTCTTCATCTCTCTCTCTCTCATACATATCTTTCTCTCTATTAACAGACACTCACTGAGTTGAATCTTTGGTACAATCAAATTGGAGATGTTGGAGCACAATATCTCGCTAATGCCTTACGAGATAACAAGGTGATTCTCATTTTCTCTTTATCTTTCTCTGATATTTATCTTTCTTTCTATTCACAGACACTTGAGAAATTGTATTTCTTGAATGGAAACGAAATTTGGTGGTCACTTCGAAAACAACTACAGCGAGTAGACAATCGATTGGAATAGTAATTGTGCTTGTTGTTTTTTTAATTGCTGCCTAATAAATAATTGCCTTCAAATTCTTTTTATTCTGTTTCTAATCTATTTGTGCGTGCATGCTACCCCAGATACCTCTGGATTAAGATGGCACGATGGCCTTCGACGATCGACAAGTCTTCGCACTCTCATGAGTGAGTATAGGAAGATCAAACAGTCTATGATGTTATCCTAATCGGTTGATATCTCTAGATTTCGAGGTTTTGCCCCATCGGATAGGGCTCTGAAATTAATATACTCCCTCCTCTCCTTCTAAGCTATGTCAGACATTAAGATAATCTTATCTTTTATGATGATGATGATTTGAAGAAAAAGAAAATATTAGAAAAAAAAAGTATAAACCAAGAAAAAGAAATAATTGTATTGTAATGAATTTTGGGCAGCAATTTATTACTATGAAACCATCATTGAGAGAGAAAATAAACTTAGTTTAGAAAAATCGATGAATTGAATGGTCTTATTACAATATATCATTCCTATTTATACATTATTTTTCTGATTTTCAATATTAATTTATATAAAAAAAATATGGTCTTAGTTATAAAAATCAAGAAAATTCATAAACAGTTCGACATTCATTTTTTAATTAGTCTATAAAACAAATATATAATAATTTGTTTTATAAGAAATGAAGAAAAAACAAAAGTCACCCAATGTTTGTTTTCGTTTTTTCATTCTTCTCTCTTGTGTGTGCATTCATTAGAGGACGGACAAAATTTCGACTATAGAGTTGAATTTGTACACAAGTTAGAATTTAATTATAATTCTAATATTTGAACAAAATTGTTACGTATTTTATACATTAATCAATATATGTCAGTGAAAGTTTTATATAAAGATTCTATTTTACAAACTGATTTGTACTTTACAAAATAAATATAAATACTAGAGGAGAATAATTTTCTATAACACATGAATAGATAATTTTCTAGTAGAACTTCTTTAATCAAAAGTCTCAGGACATCTGTGAACGTGAAATCCTATCCTTGCCAAAGTGCTGGCCACAAGTCATAGATAATATCAGCGCATATATAACTGAAAGCTAGTTGTACTTTTGAAGTTGAAAAACAAAAATAAAATTTTTGAAAAAAAAATTGAAAAAATTTGTTTGTCAACCTAATAATATAAATTCCATGAAAGAGATAATATTTTTATTTAGCTAATGATTTTGTCTAATAATTTCTATATCATTTAAAATTCAATTCAAAACGTTCTTTATACATATTGAATAAATAATATGAAATATTATATTTAATATAATTAAGCTATTCAGATTAGGTTTATTAAATATAAAATAATAAACGAAAATAAAATTTTTGTATTCAAAATGAAATTTTATTAAAAAGAACAAAGAATAGTCTTTTTATCACGTTTTAAAATACTTCGAATAACTAAATTTAAAGTTTTCCATATTATTCTAAAACAAACAAAAAAATTTTTATAATTCAAAAGAAAAAAAAATAAATTTAAATTTTTACTGTAATTTTCTTAGAAACAACCGTCGAGAAATCCATGTTACAATAAAAAAAAATAAAATTGATATAAGACGACGAATTCTTCTATTAAAAAAAAAAATAATAATAATAATTTTAAATTCTCATTAAAAAAAATAAATATAATATATACTTTGCTCCAATAAATGAACGTTTAGGATATGTTTTAGTAGATGAATGTACTAATTCCTCTTTAAGTAAATATTTCTTTGTACCAATGCAATAATTTCGTATATAAGATGTCCAATCCAATTCAGTTAAATCAAAATTAAATTCCTTTAATAAATTAATACCAATTATAAGTCAATGATTTCAAATGAAAAATAGTAGAAACTTGCGGTTAATTCTATCTATCATTTGCTTAGATAATATCAAGTACGACAGAATAAACGTCGATCTCAGTACTTCTTTTTGATCTTTAGTGTTGATTATTTTACTATAAGATGCATGGAATAATCTTTTGTTTTTGTAAAAAACTTCACAGCGCATCTTTTGACAAAGCAGTCAGTTATAAAGATCAAAAATAAATATTGAGATTAACATGTATTCTGTCACATTTGTTAATATCGATTATTTACTTGTCTATCAATGTTATTCATATGATTTTGTAATAATTGTCTATTTCGATCTGTAAATATCCATTGATATTGACAAAAATATTCTGTTGTAAGTTTTAAAATATTAATTTTTGCATTTAATTTCACCATTCTAAATATCAACTAATTAAGAATATATTGAAATTTTAATGTTTTTAAATTACCTTGCTCGTCTAAGTGTTAGATAAGCAATCATATCCATTATATATGCAGGTAAAACTTCATCAATAAAACATCGAAAATGATAATATGGTCTAAATTAAGAATTAATTTTAAGAAATATCTATGAAAGTGAAAAAACTCAAATTCGAATCATGAATATGTGTTGTAATCAAACTTAATATTTGTAAAAGAAGTTTTCTGACGCACAATTTTGTGTATTAATTAATCTTCTAACGAATAGTTATTTTTATAGTCTTGTTTTCAATAAATATGAAAGCTCGAAAACTAAGCATAATTTCATCACATATACCGATACATACTTGTTCATTGTAAGTTCAATGTATGGTTTGATAATACTATAGTTGTCAAATCCAATAGCTTTTTCTTCTGTTAACATTATTTTAACTAAATATATAATTCATATTTATATTCATTCAAAAACTATCATATAAATATACAGACAAAATTCTTCAAGAGGTAAACATGTTTTATTATTTCTTCCCGTACAACAATTATAAACCATTGGTTTTGATAAACTAAAGAAAAAAAATCTATTAAAAAATTCTTTTTTTTAAATATTTATTAAATATACGAATTATGATTAGTAGCTGTAAACCATGCAGCAGCTATGGTCATATTAGCTACAGTATCTACTGGTACTATTGGAAAATCGACTGTTGATTTTGCTAATCCTATTCGAAATAAACGTTTTCCAGCCTATAAAATTAAAATAAAATTTAATCCTATAAAAGATAAAAATAAACTTACTGCAATGAGAATACCTGTAACTCCACTATAACTATCAATCCATCCCTAATACAAACAAATATCTCAATAATCATATTATTAATCCGTAAAATTTACTGGTATTGATTCTTTCCATGCAGCACCAACAATTGATGGTCGAACGATTGCTAATATAAACAAAAAAACAAACGATAAATTATAAAAATATATTTTATAAATTTGAATACCAATAGGTAAATTCGATCCTTCTTGTAATAAAAGATATTCTGCTAATGATTTTGTATATGTATAAGTATTTGGATATTTTTTTAAAATTTTTTTTGATAAATGATCAAAAATTTTATCATCAAAATATTCAATAGATTCTAATAATATATTTGGATCTTCATTTATAGGATAAATAATTTCATCAATTTCTGTACGATAAGGATGAATATAAGCAGTTGATATATGAACAAATGACTTAAAAAAAAAATAGAAAATTCTTTTTTTTTTTTTCTTAAATATTAAAACAATGAAAACATTTATTAACTTGTAATTGTTTCATTTTTTTACATAGATTAATTAAATTTTTAACAGAATAAACATTTGATTTAATTGATTCTCTAAAAAGAAAAAAAGATAAAAATATTTATTTTTTTGTTTTAAAGATATATACCTTAATGGATCAGTAAAACGAACTGATGCACTTGAATTAATAATAATATGACAATTATCAATTAAATTTTGTTCATCTTCATATTGAAGATCAAAATTAGGTTTTGTTATATCACCAATAATTGGAATTATTTTTGATTCAAAATTTGGTACTAATAAACGAATTTCATTAAATAACTAAATTAAACAAAAAAAAAATTTTAAAAGAAATTTTTTTTTTAAAAACTTACTCACAGGTAATGAACATAATTGTTGAATTCGTTGATTAACATGAATACCACGTTTTGATCGTATAAGAATATAAATACGATCAATACCTAAAAGTAGAATAAAAACAAAATATATATATTCTATTTATTAACCTGAACATGATCGTAATAATTTTTCAATAATTTGTTTACCAATAAAACCAGTTCCACCAGTTATAAATACTGATTTTGTGTTAAAAAACATACTTATTGCACTAACTTGATTATTTTCTGTCATTTTTGATTTCCTGAAAATGAAATCATCTATACAATAAATTTCTTTATAATTTTGATAATTTTACTTACGTATAGTAGACAATATTAATCGGTACGAAGGTCGTCTATGAATATCGATTTATTATTACGCGTTACTTGATATTTAACCACTGAATCGTAGTATTATGTATTTGCACAACATAATTGTGTGAATTCAACCGCATCAAATAAAGAAATGTAGGCTTCGTTGATTAAAGGTAATGTATAAAACAAAAATATTAAATTATGACTAAGTAAGAACACGTGAAAGAAATATTCAATGACGTTTATATCGTTTTTTTTCTTTCTTTTGTACAATATTACTAATATCATATTTGTTTTTTTAGTTAAAAAAGTACATTATGCTTAATCTATGTGTCAAAGTACATCTGCCCTAACAATGCGGTCATTATCTTATAAATTAAAAGGATACTTGTTTAAAACTGTAAGAATATAAATTGAATGATAGATATTGTTTACTTCGAAATGATATCTAAAGAATAAGTTGAAAGGATAAAACTTTTTGTGGAATATCACGGGAACTATCTTGAATATATTAATATGAGTCTAATAAGATTTGCTAATGTTCGAAATCATAATGTAATAAACTACGTATTTAACGATTGATCATTAAAAGAAAAGCATACTTTTAAAGATGATAGTCAAGGCTATGACTGACGATAAATTTTTATCTTTTAACATTTTTTTAAGAAATTATTATTCAAATGTTGTAAAAACATGATTATATTGAACTATTATTTATGAAAGACTAATATCTATAATGAATTCTACTTTTGCTACACATGTCGTAATATTTGATGGCCGAGTGAAATCTCGTTCAAAAATATAATTTCATAAAGTAATTCACTAAAGAGTGAAAAATCTAGTACGACCATCAGGTACTTGTTCATATTGAATACGTTTGAAACATGGATGAAATCCACGAATAGTTTCAATATTAATTGGATTTCTTTCCATTGTCTCACAATCAAAATGATGTAAATATGGAATATATCGAATTAGAATATGAGCTAATTGTTCAAAATTTAATGGTAAACAGTTATTTCCACGAGACCAATCAGAAACAATATGTAGTCGTTTAAGATTAGGAACTTGAGTAAGAATAGTTCTAATATTTTGAATATTGATTGTTCGAATATAAAGACGTTTAAGTTGAATATGTCGAACAGATATAGGCTGAATATTTTCACCATCGTCATATCCGATTGTTGACCAATGTAGATGAATTAAATTTGGACAAGAATTTAGTATATAGAAATAAACCGATAGAGAAAATCTGTTAACAATTAGCGAACGAAGTGAAGGTGAACTTGACCATTGATGATTTGAATCAGGTAGAACGATCTCATCCAAAATACATTTATGTAAAGATGGAAATCCATTAGAAAAAATCATTTGATAGAAAGTTGATGCTATATCAGAATCTTCTATATAACACATTCGTAGATAGAAAAGATGAGGAAAATTTTTATGTTGAAGTTGTATTAACTTTTCGTTAGATAGATAATCGAAAAATTCTAGTGTATGGACATTTGGAAATTGAGTTACATCGATATAATCTGGTCGAGGAATATTTAAATAGATAATACGTCCTGCAAATAAATTGACAAATGGTTCTTTAACATCCTCAGGAGAATTTGGATGAAAACTAAGATTTGATACATTATGTAAAATATTGTTAATACGAAAATTCAAATCGAAAAAAGCTTGATAAAGTTCGAGTGCATCAATATATTGAAAAATTGCATAGATGAGTTCATTCGGTAGTCTCTCAAAATGTGTTGAGATATTGCTAATCATTTGTAAAATTAATTGAATTTAGCATCTATAATTGATACAAAAACGCAGCAGAGTCATAGTAACTAAAAAACGATATTTAATATGAGACAATTCTTAAGTAGAGTACTTTTATTTAAATACGAATGGTTGATCAAAGCATCCATTCATCTTTGATATTCAAAAACACTAAAGAATAGTTAAGTTTTTATTTTCAAGGATATATTTCTAAAGTTTAATCTTATGGATAGACTAAAGTCACATATACATTCGGCATATGCAGTAATAAGAAGCTTTATTATAATGAAATTTATATAAAGCTATTCGAGATGATAAATCCAATGGTAGCTCTGGAAGACATACTTTAAATAACAACAGTAATTCATCGATCCGTTATCGCATAAGTTAGATGTTTGCGAAGACGAATAACATCTTGTCCGACAGATAAGCATATTAAAACTCCATCATTACTGTTGTTTAACTCTATATGCCTTTATTAGAGATCACTAAATTTTTATAGATGTCACTTATATCTACTCGTTTAAAAATCATAAATATAAATCATGAAAATATGGCTAATGTATCCTCTAGTGAATGTACTGAGTGTAGGGTACATTGAAGCAATCCTCTGCTACTAATGCCCATTTCAAAAAAAAGGCGGGTGGATATTTTTTAACAGGAACAAAATAGAGAGCTGCAGTTTTCACCATTGAAAAGAGGCTTGTCCAGCGCATCGATTCATATAAGTATGATGCTTGAAAAAGGCTTCCGAAAGACAGAAAAACTTCTGAATGACCAATACTATCAAATCAATTTATCATATTTTTCTGAGAGGAAGTAAATTGATTAAATGATTATTTAATTTATTTCACTTTCATATCCAAACGGAAGAGAAAGTATGCAAGAAGATAGAAGCAGCACAGAACATTAACACATGACAATTGGTGGCACATTTAGGTTCGATTATCTAAACAATTCAAATCATTCTTTTACATTGTCATTGGATTAATATATGAAATCTCTATTTGTGGTTGAGGATGTCGTTTCGAACACCATCGATATACATGCAAAGATTGATCCACAATTAAACGAAGAACATATATTAAACCTGAAATAAAGATGATTATATTATATTTTATTCTTTCAATAATTTCATTTTCTTACCGCCATAGATTCCAAGTACAGTCATTAACATAAAACTTAGATTATTTCTATCCGGTAATGTATAACGACATTCTAATGGATGACATGTTTGAAAATATGCGGTATAATTCGTACGATATTTTTGTGTTTCAATAAAAAGTTTTTCATTTAAATAACCAAATGTAATATTTTGTAATTTTGATAAACGAAATCCATCATAAGGAAAACAACCACTAACAATATTTTCATAAATTTGTTCAGTACAATCAAATGATAAAGCACAAGTACAATTAGATGATGGATAACGATATGGATATGCTGTCATAATATATTTTTCATTTTCATCAGTATAATGAAGTCTCCAATTTTTTGTAAAAGTATTCAATAAATGATTGACACCAAATGAACGAGTAATAAATGTAATTGTTCGACGATAATCAGAAGGAATATCTGTAATAAATGTTGATAAAAGAGATTCAATTTGAGTATGAAATGAATCAAATGTCATTGTTTCTGCACTAACTAATTCCCTTGCATTAAATGTATCAATAGCACGTTTAACAATACGTTGAGCTTGTTGACAAAGTGATAATAAAATACTATAATGAGTAGCTATATGTGTCGAAATTGGATCTTTCTTTTCGATGAGATCAATTAAATAAGAATGTTTAACATATTTACTTGAACATATCGAATGATATTCCGGAATAATCGATAAGAATTCCTTATAACTAATAGCAGCTATTGAACAAGGACAAGATAATGTGGAAATATTTCGAGAATGAAGTTGATCAACAGTTTCCGGAGTAGGTGAATTAATGATAGTAGTTCGAGTTTCTTCACTAAATGGACCAGCATAGAGAAGTACAGCAATTAGACAAAGAACGAAAAGTATAAGATAAATACGAGTAGCAATAATTTCTTCATATCTTCTTCGTTTATCAATTGCACTTTTTTCACTAGCAAATAAATTTAACGTTTGAAATGATCGACAAATCTTTCCATGTGAACTAGAAGTCGAATCGGTTTGATTTGTATTTGTTGTCGTCATGGTATTTCTATTACTTCGTCGCTTTTGCCATTGTCGTCTGATAAATCGAATAATACATGGTAAAATAATTTCTAAAATTGCACCTAATCCACCATAAAATCCAAGCATCATCGCAAGCATATATGTTCGATCAAAACGTCCTTTTATACTAAAACTACATTCTTTCGGTTGACATCTTTCATAATAAGCAGTAAAATTTTTCGATGTTCCCCAATCTTCAATGAATAATTGTGAAGCAAGAGAACCAATAGTATTATTCAAAGAAAAACTACTATCTTCCTGTCGAAGTGATTCAATACCATGAATATGAATATCTAATGGTTTAAGTAAACCTTCAGCATCATAAAAATACATATCAAGTAAAAATTGAATACATGTTTGATTAAATAAACATTCAAGATTTGATAAAAGAATTGAATCAATTGTATAACAACCATGATATAAACCAGGAATAATTATCTTCGGATGATAATTATCACTATCAGCTTGAAGATAAAAACCTTGTGGTCGTACACAATGAGATGATAATGCACATGAACATGAACTATTATATATATCTTGTGAATAAAAACTTGGCATCCATTTTGATGTTTGATTATCAAATATTGATGAAAATGCTGCACTTGTTAATGTATGTGTTACTAAATGATTGATATGAAATGATGAACGAAGTAATTCAGGAAGATTAGCATACGATGCTTTTGTTTCTTGTTCAAATTTTTTTAAACGTATTTTTGCTGCATCATTAAATTGTTTCTCTGATAAAACATTTACTGTGACCAATCGTCGAGATCGAAATGAACGAATAGAATCTTCGACAGTTTCTTTTGCTGTTTGACAAAAATCACGCATGATACTAAAAAATGATAGACCACTAACACGAAAATCACGACCAATAAAAAATGTTGTATTGAATTCGTCTTCCGATAAATCAAAATATGATAACCAAGTTTGAGTTACAAATACGCTTGAACAAACTGGATGATATCGAGGTGATATCGACATAATTCGTCCATATGACATTGAAAATCGTGAACATGTACAAACTAATGTTGATGAATGAAGCGAGAGTAAATCTTCATATTTATCAAGTGATGGTGAAAGAATCTTGAATGTTTGAGTACGCTCGACGAGAAAAGTATAACAACCAAGAATGATAAGACCGAATAATAGAAAGAAGATATATAAACGAGTACTAATAATACCAACACGTTCTTCTTCTACATCATTTTCATTATCCGGTGGGAATAAATTATAAGTCTTAATTCGTCGACATATATACTCTTTAACAGCTAAATAAAAAAATAAAAAAATTTCAAAAATAATTTCAAAGAATTTATGTCAAACTTTCTCTCATTGGTAATGATAGTTCAATTTGAATTTCATCAGAAGAAATCGGTTGTTCTTGTCGTTGACGTTTTCTCAATTTAATTAAATAGCAAATTTTCACAATTGCCGGTGTTATCCAATCCCAAATAGTAACTAGTCCACCAAATGTACTAATCGATATTGCAATGATAGCAGCTAAACGAAATCGACCTTCATAAGTATACGTTAATGATCGAGGTGCACAAAGTGAAAAATATTCTTCAAAACTTGTTCGATGTTTCCAAAATTCGATAAATAAAGATTTATCAAACATTGAACCAATGGTTAAATTCGGAGGAAATATTTCTGATCGTCGTAAAGGTTTTGGTCGAGAAAGATTTGGTTGAAATGATAAAATATCGATACATGATTGGTCATAGAGACATTCAAGTGTCGATTGTCGAAGAGATTCCATTGGTAAACAACCAGCCATTAAACCTGGAATCTAAAAATAGAAAAAGAAAATCCTTTCAATTTGTTCGTACAAATATGTATATACTCACTTTAAAACCAGTTGTTGGATTCATCATACTTAATTTATCGAATTTTTTAATAGTAGAATTTTGAAACGAATATGCTGGATGAATACATTGATTTTCTTGTAATCGACAATTACACGAAGTTGTAGTATTTCGTCTTAAATATATTTCACTATAGATAAGAAAATTATCGAGAAAATTTTTTGATTGAAAAAAATAATTTGTTCGTAATGCCGAAATAAAACCATTTTGTGCAATAGCTAATGAAATAATTCTTGCTGTTCGATTTTCTCTTTCAAGAAGTTTTGTTTGAAAATTATTTGTAACAACATCAACTATTTCATTAAATTCTGCTCGAGAAAAAACTTGACCAGTAACTAAATGAGTTGAATTAAATGTTTGAAGACCATCATGAACAGCTTGCATAGCGGTCTGACAAAGTAATGCAAGAGATTGAAATTGTGCAAAAATAAATGTACGAAAATCGAGAACATTATCATAGGTAATATTTGGAAGAAAAAGAGAAGATATCCATTCATTTTCAATAAATGCACTTGAACAAACTGGATGGAATATTGGTGATAAATGAATAAATTTATCATATGGATTTGAAACTTGACTACAAGGAACATTAATTGTTGTTGGATATTGTGATTGAAGTTGTTCAAAATCAGAAAGAGTAAATTTTTTTCGAGTAATACTATGTGTTCGAATAATAAGACTTGTATAGGTAATGAAGATTAATAAAGAAACAAAGAGAAAAAATAGAAATAGTCTTGTACTAAGAATTTGTTGATATAAATTTAATGATGGTGTCCAAAATGGATTGGAAGAAAATAAATTTAATTCACGAATTTTACGAGTAATGTACAAATAAGTTGCAATAAAACAATTTCTCGATGATCGAGAATCTCGATTATTCGTCATGAGTGTTTACAATTGACATATCTAAAATTAGCATGAATAGCAGGTTTATAAAGATATGCTCCTTACATTTAATGTACATCAAATCATTTTTCAGTCATAGTATATGAAACATCCAATAAAGTACTAATAGTCTCCTTCGAACCATTTTTCTCTCTGTTCTTTTACTTGATGAGAAATATATGTATAATTATTTCTTTAAATCTTTTCTTTCTTTCTGTCAATAGTAATATGTCTTGATTGATTCATGCGACAAGATGCTACGTTATGTTTTATCATGTGAAAAAAGAATAGATTGAAGAGATATGTCAAATTATTAGTTCTGTTTATCAATGGAATATATTGTTTATGTCTATAATTTCTTCTTCTTGTTATTTATCTTTCTAGGGGTGTGTAATTACAGAGAAATTCTTTATTTATCATTTCATGTTTTGAAGAGAGATATCTGTTAGTGATGGTAATAAAAGAGAAAAAGCATTTTGATTATAAGACATTTAGGTTATAGAAGAAAAAAAGATTTTAAATTGTACTTTTTTTTCTCGTAAGAATTGAAAATCTGCATTCGAATTCCTATTTTAAAATTATTTATTTATTTTATTGGATAAAAACAATAAATTAAGTGGATAGTTTACATGATTTTTGGTTAATTCTTTTAATAAGAACAAGATAGAGAGTTGTGGTTTTCTTCGTTGGAAAGAAGCTTCTTCAGCGCATCAGGTTTTTATGAAACTCTTGTGATTCATGATCATCTTAGAAGAGATATTTGTTCAACTATTGCACAAGAATTCAAATTTTTTAAGTTAAAAGTCCTTGTCTTACATGATTTAATGCGTTTTCATGTGCTCTGTGCAATGGTAAAAATCGAAGTTCTCTATCTTGTTCCTATCAAAGATTATTCAAAGATTTCAAACGATGCGATGTTGAAAGCTCTACAAAATCTGTATAAACAATTTCTATTTTAAACAAAAAAGTCTTCCAAACATTATTATTATTATTTTGTCGCTTTTATATCACTTTTTCTCTTAGTTTTGAAGTTTGTTTATCTTATTGTATTTCATATTCAAGCGTTTTTCGAATTGAATAAGTAAATTGATGCAGTGCTTCATCTCTACTAACCTAATATATTATTGAATTCATTTAATATTGTGTAGTTTAAATAAATGACACAAGCCAAAAAAAGTGGGGCGAGACTTTTGATCTGTACAGTAGAAACGAGATGCACAATATGTAAATATCGACAGTGTATGTGTGTGAGATAATGAGAAAACTAAATCTATTAAAGCGTCCGGTTAAATGCAAGTTGAGAGTGAAAGGTACGAATCTTAGTTGAAAAACATTTTCCATGTGGACTCAAGTTTCACACTACTTAAATTTTTCAGAATTATTTGTAGAGCCGAGAGAGAATTCTGAGTGAGCGTTAGAATCAAGAGGAGAGGTTGACATGAGGACATGAATGAGAGAAAATGCATCATTCTTATCTATTCTTGTTCTGAAATGTAGAAAATGGAATTCGAATGATCCAAGAACAAGATTTTTTTCACTTTGTTTGGCAAACAAATCTGAGAGGTTTTCAAAGTTATTCGCAATGAATCTCTTAAACAAGCCAAGTGAAATTTCCCTCTGAGAAAAGATCCGTTAATCAGCCTTGGTTTTTCTTGAAAATTTTCGATAACTGAAGATGACCAAATCAAAGATAGAAGAATGAGTCTTCAAGAAATATTTGATTCAAATCACTTTAACCCTTTGAATCCGATGACATAAAAAAAAGATACACCTGTTTTCTGTTTCTTTTTCACAGTATAGTTTATAGGAATTAAAGCTTAATTTTTGTGAATAATATGCGTTCGGGCAGTTTTCGTATTCCCTTAGAACAAACTATATATACATTTGAGTCAAGAAAGACAATAATGGTTACTCGATAAGAAAAGGATGATTCAAAACCCTCACCCTCGAGTAAAATACAAGCACATACGTCTGTCGCTGGACCTCAAAAATTATACCCATATTGCAGTAAACAAGCGAAAATATTATTTAAGATCTGGAAATGCAAAGTTTGCGATGCTCTTCTTTATATGAAACGAAATAAAAGATGTTTTTATGATTTCATGAAACGTGTGCATCGCCTTTAGAATTGAAGTTTTTATTCAAGCGCAACGCAATTCTATTAAATTAATATTGAATAAGTCACACGAACGTTGTAAAGATTTTTCTAATGCGTTTCTGTGCGTATAAATGTGTTCATCTGATAGTCTAGTTGAATTTCACTCAGAAAAAATAAGTTCGAAGTCAAAGGGTAAACATGCAAGCTAAAACAAAGAGTTAAATCTAGCAAAAATAAAAAAAAACTGTCAAGTCATTTGAGTTTCTAGAAAAATTCTCAACACTGTCCATATATATTCCACAAATTAGGCTCCTGCATAAGAAAAGAAAAAGATTCTTTTCTAAGTGCCCACATCGAAGCGTACGGATCGGATACGTTGATTTTTCTCGCCGGTTTCGGCAAGGAACCGCTTGTTTCGATAGGTCGGAATCTTCGATCTGGGTATATGAACTGAAAGACTCAGGTTGAACTTTCCGCCCTCCAGAACCTGAAGAAACGTAGCAGAACCAGAGTGTTTTTCAACGCATTCCCATTGGATCCTACCGGAAAAATCTATAGAAAAGGAAGCAGGATTCTAGGAAGGAAATCACCGTAGCGTATCCCAAATAATCATGAGAAATTCGTTCGTCAGAACCACCATGGAAAACTACCGGATGCGACCTGGATACTGTGCGAAAAATCATTGCCAACTGTTAAGATCTGCTCAAAAACTCATAGTATTCCTGCACCTTCCTATAACTTCCATCCGATTCCATGAAAAAACGGTACCAAAATAGACATCAGATCGCTTAAATTCCACTAAAATCCTCACAGGTAACGGCAGATTTCAGTCGTTTCCAATAACTGTACGATAAAACCATCGAATTTCGGTTGAATCTGGACGGACAGTCACAATCTAAACGATTTTTTTCTGATTCTAAATCGATTTGAAATCTTATATCTGCAAATACTTTAAACCACTAAGATAAAATGTGTCGCACTTTTTGACATAGTGTACGGCACATTTTTCAGCATGCAGATTTATTTTTCTTTTTTCAAAAATTACATTGTTATTATTCCTTTTTAGTTTAGTTTGAATTGGTAGTACCTATTCTTGTGCCCGACGTCCAGAGATCCTCAGATCTCGACAGAACCGCTTTGAGGTAATCTATTCTTGATCAGCTAGTGACCTCTCTAGATATTTTCGAATTACAAACAATCGCGATGCATCTGGAAGAAAGATATAGGAAAATGTATGAATTTAGTATATTGAATCGGCTCAATTATATGTATTTTCACGAGCGAAATAAAACGGTGAATGAATAATTGACATGTAGCCTACGGCATATCAAAAAGCGACTCTGTGATACTATTTGAGATGTTTTCCATATCTTCGACACTCAACCTATTACAAGATGATTATTACACATTAGACATTCCTCGATCACTTCAAATTGATGACGAATTTTCGTAAACTCACATCTTACATCCAATTTCAACCGTATGCATTTTCCGGTCTACCCATTCAAAGACCTAACAAATATATTTAAAATATAATCAATAGTTATGCGTTGAGGTCTATATGTCTCAAAAAACTTCATTTCTCCACCATTCACGACAAATTTTCCAGCATTTTTCATCCTATTCAAGGAAAACGATCTCCAAGCATATCAAACATCACCTTTCCAGCAAATTTCCTCACCAATTCTTCATCCATTTCTAATACCATCGCGCATATCAATACAGACGACCATCATCTGAAAACTACTCATTTTCTATTTCCATAACATGCTTAAAAAACTAATTATAAATCAGACACCACCTAATCTATTCAACAACATGACGTTAGAAAAAAACTTTCTGAACTTCATATTCATCAGTTACAATGCATTTAACAGCACGTGCCAAATCATATTTTCATAGAGTTGAAACAAATTTCCATAATTCAAAATCCGTCCTGCCCAAACTAACGAAACCTGTTTGCAGGTAATTGAAACAAAATTTTATTCTAAACTCTTGTTTTTCAATCCACTAATATCGACTTCATATTGTCAAATGATATCCTGTTTTCGAAAAGCTAAAAGGTTCAACTTTTTTTTCTACCGATGAAATTTCCTTAATTAAAATTGATTTTATATCTCACATGGTATAATATTGTCAAGTAGTTACAAGATAATTTTTTTTTTCTCTTGCATTTCTCATCATCTAAAATTGATGTTACGTTACACATGGTATGATATTGCTAAGTACTTACAAATTAATTTGTTTTCTTCTTGGATTTCTCATCATTTTAAATTGATTCTACATCTCACATGGTATAATATTGTCAAGTAGTTACAAGATAAATTTTTATTTCTCTTGTATATCTCATCATGTAAAATTGATTTTACATCTCACATGACTTGTTATTGCTAAGCAGTGATAAGATAAATTTTTTTCCTCTTGTATTTTTCATCATCTAAGATTGATTTTACATCTCACATGGGATGTTATTGCCAAGCAGTTAGAAGAGAAAATTTTTTTTTTCTCTTGTATTTCTCATCATGTAAAATTGTTTTTACATCTCATATGGCATGCTATTCTCAAGTCGTTACAAGATAAATTTTTTTCCTTTTGGATCTCTCATCATCTAAAATTAGTCTTACATCTCACATCGCATGCTATTGTCAACTACTTACAAGATAAATTTTTTTTCCTCTTGGATTTCTCATCGATGAAGAATCTACTGTAATTCATTACACAGAAATGTAGAGATTTTTCGAAAATATCGATAAAATTTTATTCAAAAATGATTTCTCATTCATTGAATATCTAATTTAAGTCATCTTAGATAAAATAAAATTTTCCAAAAATATCGAAAAGTTTTATTGAAAATGATTTCTGATCTATTAGGAATCTATTTTAATTCATGTCACACAGAAATCGAATTATTGAATATTTTGGATAAAAACTGATTTGAAGTGGAAGTGAAGTAATGAAAAATATTTTTGGCAAGTCGATCAGCTAAGTTGATGCATCCCAGAGGTACAGAGAAAATTTATTGAAGATGATACGTTTGACGGTTTTGATGAATTGCGGAAGTGGTGCATTTCATTTAGTCATAATCAGAAAGTTAATATTTTTTTGTTATGGTTCTCAGTGAAAACGAATGTGACGGTTATGGAGACCTTGTATAGAAAAGAATCAGTTAGAATTTGATGGAAGTTTCTGGGAGGAACTTAGCCGGAACAAAGTAGCAAGAGATTCGTTGAAAATCATGTGATGTTCAAACATTTTCGTTGTAGTTCTTTACATGTGGATTTGAAAGAAATGTGTTGGAGTTTCTATCGAACATTTACCAACCATTTCTTGTGAAATATTATGCGGAAGATCGCGGAATACTGTTTCCATAAAAGTATTGGAATGTCCAAGAACCGACTGGTTCCATACCTTATCATTCAGCCTGGGTGTACAAAACATACTATCAAGTAAAGTTTTAATATTGGAATTGATTGAAGAATGTGAAGCTCTTTTGCCATGAACAGAAAGTTTTTTTCTTCTCCCATGCAGGATTCTAACACGAATTCTGACATTGTTAATGGAGAATGTATAAATCCTACGCGTTATTTCTATGTCAAGAGGATCTTTGATCTTTAAGAAATGATTGCATAAGTTCAATTGATATATTCTGAATTTTTTTCTTAATTTAAATCAACATAACTCCTTCAATTCATCGTTTGAATTGATTAGGATTGATTGTTTTGCATCAAATTATTTAATCTGCTTATGAAGTTGTTGATAATCTGTTCACTTTTTTTGCTGATGAACAACACTGAAGCGTGTCTATGAAAATTAATGAAAAAATAACAAATAAAAATTACAAAGAAACGGTGATTATTTGTGAAATATTTGATACATCGATACTAGCTGTCTTAAGTTTCAATCGAGTTGAATAAAAGAAAAAAAAGAATCTCATTTAAAAAAAAGGTGGGTGAGTATTTTTTAAATAATCTTTGATATGAACAAGATAGAGAGCTGTGCTTTTCACTATTGGAAAGAGCAGATGAAAACGCATCAAATTATATAAGATAAAGACTTTTAACTTAAACGTTTGAACTCTTGTGCAATAGTTGAACAAAGAAATGGCTTAAAAACAGTTCTCATTTTCGCAGAAAAAAATGAAAAAAAATCGAGTGTTTTATAGAAATGATCGGCAAATTCAATTAGAATTATAGAATATAATAATTAGAACTTCCGAAGCAGTACAACTTTAAATCAGAACATATATATAGTTCTGTAGCTCGTAAGCTGGCGACTCTAATCCACTCCTTAAAGTTTAACATTTGTCCTATCTTGATAAGACAACCATCATCTCTTCTA
The DNA here is from genome assembly GCA_022393335.1 of Macrotrachela quadricornifera. Taxonomy (NCBI): domain Eukaryota; kingdom Metazoa; phylum Rotifera; class Eurotatoria; order Philodinida; family Philodinidae; genus Macrotrachela; species Macrotrachela quadricornifera. The sequence goes on from JAJEKB010018899.1 coordinate 48,449, forward strand.
AGATGATCATGAATTACAATCGAGTTATGAAATAAATCTGAAGAATTCGATATAATCTTGAGGAATATTAGAAATTTGTAATATACAGAGATCATACAATTAAATCATAGAGTCGAATGATTAGCATAACATTGCTCGATACAAACATGAAATATCCCAATATTAGATGAGAGTATTTAGTATATTAACTCGAAATTGTATGTTATCGAGTGTATCTTAAATGGGAAATACTGTTATTTTAATTTATTTATGTATTTAAGGCATATAAATGTGAATTTGTATACGCAAATGGATCACGTCTCGAAGCAATGATGGATTGAAGATTGTAAAAGTTAGAGCATGAGCGAACAGATTCGATTGAAAGAGATCGTCGAATTTTATAGCATGAGATGACAACGAGCTGAGGGTAAAAAAGAGTTGCTCTTAAAGAGAAAATACGCGTAATTAAGAATTTCCTGCTAGCAATATCAAGCAAAAAATCGAGATTTCAAAATATCTTAGAAATGAAAATTTTCATGTAATCAAAAATATCTTTGATCTAATAAAATAAGAATGAAATTAAATCTAGAAATAAGTTAAGTTTTTTTGGATAATGTCTTTGTAACAGTCGAAATTTTCAAGTATGCTTTATCTTATGATAATGTACAGATTGGAATTTGTCCAAAGACATTGTTGACGACTATCAAGATAGGAAGTATAACTATAACACGTATGTTGGAAAAAATATTAAATCATTTTTCTTTATTTGCATCAACTAGATAGGTAAAGTCATGTTTCAAAATATTTTTCTTCTCAGCACGCACATAAAACATAAGAAAATAGATAAAAGATAAATATAATATTTGTCATGACATACTTATGTATTATATTATAAAACAGGTGAAATACTGTCGTCAGTTGTAATAAAATCGACAAGAAGAATTTTTTTATTATTTTATATTAGCAAATATGTCTTTTCATACTATCACTATCGATGATCAACTTGAACCAGCTAAAGTTGATTTTACGTCTGTTCAATCACATTCATCTGTAGCAGAATATTGGACTTTTAAAGTTGAAGAAAATCGCGATATTATTAAGAACTCTTCGCAAAATTATTCGTCTTTGTACACTATTTCTAATGATTCATACACTGAAACATCATCAAATGCTATTCTACAAGCATTTGTTTCAGCTTATAATCAACATCATGATATTGTACTCTCACCTGACGATATGTGGATGGTTGTATGCTTATATTTTGCTAAGCATGTCAATGATAATGCTGAACAATTACGTTCACTCTTTGTTGAACATTATGATGGTAAAATAAATTTGACCGTTCGTGATTTTCAGAATAAAAATCAATGGGATAATTTTTTTGATGCAATGAAAGCAAAAATCATGAATAATGTTAAGGGTGATATATGTCGTATATTGACAGCTGATTTTTCAACTACAGGCAAGATTGAATCAATTCTCTCAACTGCATGCATCATGCATACATTTAAGCCTTACTTTAATTATAGACGAGTAATGAGGTGCATTTGTGGAATTCGACGAGTACATTTTATGGGTAAATACTATTATTTATTTGTAATTGAAATAGTGCATTTTGATCTTTATAGCAGAATAAAAAATATTTTGAGATGCTTTTTTTTTAATTTACAATTTGAGAAGATTGCAATAAATGCAATAATTATAAGTTGTTTAAAAAAAATGTCTTATTGAAGTGTTACATTAATCTATTAAATCATTCTCTTTTTTTTTTATAGGTACTTTACATGACTGGCAATCACTTTATATCAAAGCACAACAATTACAATCATTTGGTAATGATCAATTCCGCAAATATATAGATGGTATTTTGCCTATCTTTGATGAGTTTATTAAAACTTATCAAGGTAATGTAAATAAGCAATTCTGGATTAAAGTTTGTGATATTACACGAGATACAGGCCTCAGATATGGCGGTGGAGGATCAGGAAAATTGATCACTGGTTGGATATTGAAACTATTTGGGTTAGAAGCTGATAGGGTTCGCGATCCATCTGACATACACTTACCCAATATTCGTGTACCAGTTAAACTCGAAGATGAAATGACTGGCAAACAGACACAATGCTACATTGTCGGTGGATTTCATGGTATCTACTCGACAGATAATCGTCACAAGCCAGTGATGAGTCTGTCGGTCATTGAAGAAACAAAGCCAAGTCAATCGAAAAAGGAAATATCAGATTATGACGAAGATTAATGGTTTTAACTTGTAGACTTAATTTTTTTCAATTCTTTTTTAAACATATCTTTTAAAATTGAATAATATTAAATTATTGTAAAACGTGTTATTCAAGATTTTATTATATCTGTTTTATTTCTAATAATTATTAGTTGCATTTTAACTTTCAAAAAATAAAAATATCTTGTATAATCAAGACATAAAAGCATGAAGAAAATATCAAAGTTTGAAGTTTTATGATTTTCTATCGAATCGAAGTACATTATTCCTTCGTTAATGATAATCTTTTTGAAAAGTATTTTAAAAGATGAATTAGTTATGGAAAGATATGTCGCACGAGATCTACAATATTCGAAATTATTTTGTATGTGACATGCAATAAGTATTGTTTTAACAAATATTTAGGGCAGACCAAAAGTAGTGAGAGAGGTACTATTTTTCTTACAGAAAGCCTTAAAAGAATTTCTTTTTTTATGAACAAGTAGAGCGTCTTTCATTCTATCTTTTCACGTTATTTAATCACTATTCAACTAATATCATAATAATTAAATTTTGATAAGAATTATTTTTGTTGATCACTAGCTGGTAGCATTTAGATTATAATGGATGTGATACTTTTACATTCCATTTTATTACCACTTAATATACAAAAAGATGCAGCGTAAAAAGCTCTACAATTTATAAAGAGCGATCATAAAAAGTCTCGTTTTCGCAATGTTCAAATTGGACAGCTCAGAGTTCGTCCATTCTGAAAATAAAAAGTGCAACTATAAAATAAGCGATACTTTATAAATTTTAGAGTGTTTCACGCTCCATCTTATGATATATTTTGTTTTTATTAATACAAAGATTAGATGATAATAAAATGAAATGTAAAAGCATCCCATTTTTTATGCCCACAATCATTATGATCTAAATGTTACCAGCTAGTGATAAACAAAAATAGTTCTTATCAAAATTTAATTATTATGATATTAGTTGAATAGAGATCAAATAGAATAAAAAGATAGAGCGAAAGACGCTCTATTTATTCATAAAAAAAGACATTCTTTTAAGGCTTTCTGTAAGAAAAAAAAGTGGCGCCCTCATTACTTTTGGGCTGCCCTAAGTTAGATATTATTCATTTTTACTCGAGAATAAGCAAAATAATGGGTAGTTAATAGAATTGCGAAACTAGTTTTAAATATAAAATTATATCTTCAATGTTTTTATGTATTTTCAGCAAAAAATATTAAATTTCGGACGACATACAAATATTCTCAATGAAGTTACCATTCTATTGAATGTACGACTCAATTCTGAAACCAATCTGATTTAGAAATATTTAATATAGATGATGAATATTAAAATGTAAAAATACTTTTGTTAGCAGTTGATATTCCTTGTTCATATCAGTTCACATGTTTTAGATATCCTGCCGGATCGTAGAATAACATATGACGTCCATACAAATACAGTTATTTTAATATACGAACATAACCGTTCGTGCTAAATTGATAAATATAAAATATATATTATTGAGGTCATGAAAGTTAGGATTAATTGACTAACTGATTTTTCAAATACATATTTCTTTTGCTAATTATACTAAGAAGTTGAGAGGCTCAGCATTTAAAGAACCAATAGATATTTGAAAGAAAAAATAATGAGTCTAATTCCATTTTTCTTTCTTTTATGCTTTTTTCATTCATCTATAATTAATCTCTTCATATTTGTTTCGTTCCATAATTAATATTTTCAATCATTTGTATTTTTTTCTCGAACTACCCCATTTTACAACTTTAATATTTTCAATGATTTCACATAATCATCATTTTTAATAGTCTCATTATAATTCATCTTTCCATTTTTCTTGTATACGACTCGAAAAATTTAATTCAATCTAGATAAACTATTATGTTCTTGTTAAATATTTGATATTTTTTTATAAAATATCGACAAAAATTTATAGTATTTATTCAAAATGTTCTCATCATATAATTGACAAGAAAATATTCTTTAACTTATAGGAACACTCTCAAATGGCGGAGATCTGTTCAACTTATTACTCACATTACTAAATGAGATAATAAAGAAGGCAAGTGTGCTTAAATGTAGAGCAATGACAACGATCAATAATTGAAATTGGAGACCAAGACCAGCTGCATAGACATAAGCAATAGCTACCGTCACACCCTGAAATTTCCAAATAACTTAATTGATAAGGTAATAAGAAAATAATTACCTGAATCAATTGAAATAATGCAAAAGCTGAAGCACTTGTTTCTTTATATTGATTCACCAGGATATTTACCAACTGCAATTCAAAGAAATTCTCAATCAACAAAAAGTATAAATAAAATCAACCTGAGTATTTACACCACTGTCGCCAACACCAGCCAAAAAGGAACCAATAAAAGCGATAACTTGGCTTGCTGATGAACTATTACATATAAATCTTCTTCGAATCTGTATTTTTCTTTTAAATTAAATTCACTTACCTGAATTCAAAATACGGCTTAGTACTAGTTTCTTTTGCTGATGCATCAAATGGAAAATTAATAAATGTCGA